>LT658506.1:116-26932 GCA_900128575.1 Stramenopiles sp. TOSAG41-1
CGTTCACCGGTACACTTTTTGCCACCACTTTATCACCAGTTCTACCTGACTTCTGTAATTTATTTAAGATAAGTTTAAGATTATTACAGAGAGTCCAGCTGCTCTATCAGGTGAAACCAAAGGATACTACATGATGCATAGCATTTAGATACTAGCTTACATTTTGTAATTTTGATCATAAGGATATATCTAGTGTTACACTTTCGTAGATTACAGTAGGACATCGTATGCATTGTACTAAATAGGTCTTAATCGATTTGCTTGTTTCTAATATCAAACCATTCAAATCTGCATATGCGCATAACATTGATATATATTCTTTTCGTCATCTTTTGGTAAGATAGCAGCTTGGGTTGTAAAGATGCAATACGAATTAAACAATCCAGGCGCATGCGTAATCTGAGACCGAAGGGCACCAGCAGCCCAAGGCTGGGCAAGATCAGTGGCAAAACTTTATCGACTCGTTGTTTATGTTTTTTCAGAATCAACAAAGATTTCATGAATTTTTCCCTACTAAGGTTATCATATTGGTCCTTTTGATTATTCTCCTGTAGATCCCAGTAATGCCACGGCTCATTATCATATCTAGATAAACGCTCTGGCAGGGGCATATTTTCTGGGTCATATGGCGTTTGCCGAATAGCTGGTTCACGCAACATTCCCGATTTGGTGCGTACCATACAGCTACTATCGCCTTCTCTGTCATCAAAACACCCCAATAACACGTTGCAAATGTTAAAACCGTTTCCATCTTTGCACGTACTGATGGGTCCATTGCCATTTTGACTGTCCAAAATCAGGTTTAGTTCGTCCTTTATTCTCTTAGTGAGCAAACTGTTCCTTGCAACTGCTAAATTAACCTTGCCAGAATATTGTGAAGAAATGGTGCCTGGAATAATTGAGTTAACTAGGTCCCCAAATTTTAGTTGCAATACCCTCCGTATCTTTGCTCGAGGTCTATACTCCCAAGGTTCATCTGATTTGATTATGTACTTTGGTATCTCATAGTCATACACTTGATCTTTTAATGCGTTCCGCATATAGGTCAACAATGCCGTGTTTTTTTTATCATCATCCTTATACTGAAGATTTGCAGCATTTGTTAACCAGACTACAGCAACTATATCTTTCGAATTTCTTGAGCCAAAAATAGCACAGTTGGAAAAAACAATTTGCTCCCCTTCAATAGCACGCTCTACTAGACCTGTACGGATCCACCTCCCATTTTCTAACTGGAAAGGGCATGTGGTTTTATCGATCATGGATATCTTTGCATCAGCGACTTCTCCGACATCCCCAGCTACGACGCGGATGATATCACGAGTATGGAAAAATTTTGAGCCGTCTAGCATGAAGTAGCGTTTCGTGTTGTACCGCTTTTCATCATGTTGATTCATTGCTTTTGTCCTTAGAACCAACTCACCTTCTCCTTTTTCTGCTTTGTAAGGGCCAAAGCTTATGAGGTCCCAATCCAATACGTTGGACCCGATAAATGTGTATACGTTATTGTCCCCAAATCCTATATCCCAATTTTCATAGCTTCCCCATCCCTCTTGCACACCGCTCGGGCAATGTCCACTTTCCTCCAAGAATCTTTCTGTGGAAGGATTTGGAAATCCACCACCAGTGTAACACAGATCCAATCGTTTGCTCCATAGCATTTTATAGATTTCTTTCCCCTTTTCTCCTTTTGTATATGTATCGTCATGATTTTCAAAAAAATATTGTTTCAGCAAGTACTCTTCTTTCACTTGAGGCAGCTGTACCGGGGATCCACCGAAACCCGCCGGCTGTGTTAACATTGAGAAAATGTCAAACCGAGCAAAGCTTAACGGTGTTAAAACATGCATCACACCATATGCCACATTTTCAAAAACTACTGTTGTATCTCCTGAAGACATGGGGAAAATTGGTGTATTCACCATTACCGGCCATGGTAGACGTGGTCTTTGGCGCAAATTATGGTAGATTTTTTCCCGATTGTATTTAGCTGTAAACTTATAGGCATACTCAACAAGCTCCGCTTCATTTTTTGCATTGGACCGCGCAATGTAATGCCGACCTGCAACCGGAAAGGAGCTAGTTCTTAATGGTGTTTGATCACATTTCCATTCTTTACGTTGATTTATCATGCTAAAATATGTAGTATATTGAATTTTGTTTTCCATCTCTTCTTCTTCAAGCATTTTTGAAGGACATTTTATCTTTACCCCATCAGTAATGGATATAAGCACAATTTGCTGCAACATTGTCGTGCGATCTTCGACCGCATTGGGTTTAAATTCATTATTGAGGAACTTTTTGGACATTTGACATACCTCTTCCTCGACATACGACGGGACAAAAAGGACCAGCCTTTGTATGCCCTTGTTCTTTTCATAAACTATTCTTTCCAGCGTCTCTGCGAGGGGCAAATAGTTATTCAGCATCAACATGTTGAAATTACCTGCAACACTAGCTAGATATAATGTATAATGTATTTCACTTTTTTGTGGGCCATAATTCACCATGAGCGTGTTTTTCTGGCCATCACGTGGAATTAGATAAACTTTGCTTAAACTCTTTACGATTGAGCAAATGTCGCAGTGAATTTCGTAGCCAGTTTTTGCGATAGGTGCTAAAATATAGGAGCTATTTTTCTCTCCCCCCAGGTAAATTGCATTCTCATCTAGTGTCATAAGTATTGGTCTATTCCTGTATGTGTCAAAAAGGGAGCGGATGATCAAGCTATCCAGACGCTTGCTCAGTTTCCAAAACTTCGCTAATTTAATTCGACGATGCCGAATATTGGACGCTGTGATAAGCTTATAGTTACCTAATGGTTCCGTAACAAAGCGAGAATTTGATCTAAAAAATACCTGCACACAGTATACAAGTGCACTACGCGACAGCCTTTGTTTTTTATTAAGGTAAAAGCGCGGGCATCTAAACGGCACTCCAATAATTTCCCCTAAAAGTTTCTTCTTCCCAAGGCGCTGCACGATTGTGCCATCTTTTGCCCAGGACAGCTGAACTCTCTGGTATCCCTTTAATTTACTGTTGCTCGACTCTATAGGCAAAATATCATTTTCGAAAATGTCTGATCGAAACGAACTGTAGGAGCCTGGGCGGAGCAAGTCCTCGGATGCACTAGTACCAAGAATTCCATGCCGTGCATGAGATGTCAGGTAGAAGTATGTGTTAAAACCATATAAGGCAAGAGCAAACAAAAGCAGCAAAAAGGCGACACGAAGCTTGGAAAAGTTTGTTCGACCACGCTTTCGAAAACTCCTTGGAGGCCTGCCGTAGCTCAAATGCCGCTTGTGCATGAGGTAAGTGCAAATTTCCCAAACGTGGCTTTGAGGTATTCCCTCCCCAAATTAAAATGTGCGCATGAAGTCCAAAGTTGTGCACGGCTATCATCTTGAGACAAGCAGAGCGTCTCGCCGTGTTAGTGTTATATATTATTTCAAATTATTATTTCAATTATTATTAGCAATTATTATTTATTTATTTTTTTTTTTATTATTTTAATTTGATTTAGATTGAATATAAATAGTTATTATTATTATTATTATTATTATATCTACTACTATCCTCCACTAGCCTAGCTGCTAGCCGACCATTTGTATTTCACTTCTTCTACTTACTGCTACATATTACTTGTACTGTGTACACAACGTTTTTTTTTTATTTACTACACCACACTACTAACACCTAACCACCACGTCTCTCTCTATACAATCTGAAATAATACCAAGTTGTAACAACAGCCATGAACCAGAGCTTCCTCCTAAGTCAAGCCATCTACAACAATGTTCATCGATTACGCGAGTAGCGCATAGTATTTCATATCGTGAATAGCATTGCTGTCTCCAATATGGAAGAAAAACCAGTAATTAGGGAGCCGCTCCTTTCAGGAAACGACTCGCAGGAAGTACAATTTCAAGGCAGTCACTTTGACGTAGAAACGCTGCGCTATGAAGTAGACGGGGCAGACGAAACAGTAAAAAGTCTCGCTTCGTCCATGGGTAAATGGTCATCTCTGCGAAGAAGCCAGATGCCACGGATGAATGACTTAGAGAATGGTAGTAGTGGAGAGGAGGATGATGGTGATGTTGACGATTTCACGGCGGGCACGTCCTCAATGACATCTTCTGTCGCTCTGAAAAGATTAGGAAAACACTTTATGAGGACAAGTTTGAAATCAGAGAAACGGCAAAAATATTGCTCGATTTCCTGCCTTAAATGGTTACGAGTACCTATTTTAAGGCAGCAATGGGTAAAATGTGACAGTAATGTTTATTTGAATTCTAGTTTACGCGAGGAGAGACGTCCTCGTTGGATGGATCTGCTATTTGATCTGGTATTAGTAGGTTTCCAAATACAGATATGTAAAATATTTGCAGTGGCCATGCAAAAAGTAGATATGTATCGTGCTGCGGGTACCATTCTTAGCGGTTTTGGCATAGTAGCATTGATGTGGCAAGTGGTTCAGAATTACAGGAATAGGTACCATTCTTCGGGTAATCAGGACACGCTGATCATCGTCATCGTGATTTGCGTTGCTATTTTCACGGTACGAGATTTACACCATTGCGCAGAACATATTTTATGTGATAAGTCCCAAGATATGGATGGGTATTGCGAGCATACTTGGCAGGGAATTTCTGCACTTTACGTAATATATGGGGCTTTAAATTTATGGGCAGGGTCATCAAACACGCTCTTTCGCTTGCACAATGTATACGAGGCGACCTGGTTCTTGATATCCGCCTGTATCTGGCTAATCTTCCCTAGAATCAGCAAGGCTGCATTTAGAAGCACGTATATAATAACAACAATGTTGTTGTTGATAGTCCGCCCAATACTAATCGGATTGATTAAACCACTACGCGATACATTCCAGCCACAAAATGTTGCATATTTAAGAGAAAGACTTGGACTCCTAATTATTGTTAATATAGCTGTGTTAGTTGAGCAAAGTTTTGAGACAGAATGTGACTTAGAATCGTTGTTGGGTCTGTGCGATGACAGCTATAATGATTACCACAATCAGTCTCATTCGCACTCACGGCGTTTACATGATCAATGGCTGCCGAGCGATTTAATGCGAGAGCAGCAGCAGAACTTAACTAAATTCTCAAATCCTTTAGGTTACAGCACATTAGCTTTAGCAATATTCATAAAATTTATGTACTTTAATGTGTATGATTATTCCGAAATGGAGGAGCAGGTTAGCAAATACTCATACCAGGAAATCAATGGCGTTCGGTTAATCTTGGTATATTTTCTTGCTGTTTGTTGTGGGTTATTATCTGTTGATGGAGAGCTTACATTGTGCAAATTAGGTGGATTCAATATTAAATCTTCTTGGCAACTCACTTACGCGGTAGGGGTGGTAATAGCTACTGCAGTATTTTCTTTTCAACATTACACAAATACGAAAAGGGCCAAGAATGCATGGACATATTTCAACTTTTGCAGTTTTTTAGTCTTACGTTTTCTAGTAATTTTAGTCGCTGTAGCGCAACACTTTGTTGCTCCTACAGTAGACGGTGAAGTTTATCACATTGCAACATTTATTGTTAGCTTTTCATTTTCGTTGCTCGTTGAACATTATGTTTTGCACTTGCCGTTACGGTATGGTGCGAAACGAGATCGCGAACTAAAACTTATATTGTCCAATTTAGCGAAATCGCTGGCCGAGTAAGACGAAACTTACAGCGGAGAATATGGTACTTCGTAAAAGTATTTCTGAAAAATGTTTTTATTAATATGTCGTTTTTTTTTGCAAAAATTCTTTTAAAAAAAAAAAAAAAAAAAGTTACGAGGACTCGTATTCATATGATACTTAACTGTAATGTAAGTACTGTGTGTACTAAATATAGAACGTAATTCACTGTTTAAAATACCATACTTAAGTATAATAAAATCAAACTGCTAATTTTAATTTTTGTTTTAACTTTTCGTATTAAAATAGCTATATTATATAAATATTTTTTTTCTTTTGTTTATTAATAGAGCTACTAGGACTTGAAAAAAATACATTTGGGTTAGCATGCAGTAGCTAGTCTACCGAGGAATCAGGTTGAGGTGATGAGCCGATTTGAGATTCACAGCAGTTACAGACTATTTTTTTTGTTGCTGCTGAGATTTTAGATTATTAAATAATACAGGAACTTATTATGTTGTGGCTTTTAAATTCATCATAACTTCGCTTCCTAGAGTAATGGGGTAATTGAATAAATACTGTGAAGAAGAAGAGAGATGATTTAATGATAGAGAGAAAAAGAAATTTTTTTTTTATTATTTTTTTGTTCTAATAATAATACAATTATATACAATACTACTATTATACATACACTGTGAGTAAGAAGAATACAGAAATATATTATTATTATTATTTTAACGACAGAATAAATATATAAATATTATTATTAGAGGGTGCTCACCGAAGACAGGCGTGTCAAAGGCATTATGGCCTTGTTATGAGACACACAAAAGGTTTTTACATCCCACATGGCTATATTATGACTGAATCGATTGGAGCATGAGTAAAAGCATAGGATCATTAGATGCATCTGACATTATCGAGACGTACAGATCTTCCCTCAGGGATGAGGAGGCTGAACGGGAGCGATCTTCGAGTTCAATTAAAGTGCTCGAAGCAGCTATCTCGATAGCATCGCAGACGTCGACACGTTCTAAAGGCCATATTTCAATACCTAAAAGGCCAGAGAAAAGTAGTCATCATGGCAGAAAACGCATAGATAAATCAATCAGAGAAAAGATAACACCACTGGCAGGACCATCAAATAAAGAGTTGCCGAAGTTTTCGAGACTTCACAACGTAAATGCAATAAGCGACGGAGCGTTTCTCGAGCGTAATAATAAAGCTAAGCTTATGTTGAAAAAAAAGGCTGAGGATGTGAAAGCTAGATTTCGTTCAAGAAAAAGTTATCTGATTAAAGAAACTCAAATTTCAGCGCCAAAACCTGTATACATCCCTCCCAAGAATGCAACAGCATCTGTTAGAATGGCAGAGTTGAGATACAAGAAAAAACGAAAAAAGAGACCGAAACCTTCATCTCTCGAGAAGCCCGTAAAATACTCAGAGTTGATGACGCCAACGATTTCCGAAAGAATCGGAATGTATTACACTCCAGCCCTGTTGTCCCCTAGAACTCTTGGTGAACTGGGCAAAATAAAGGGAAAAAAGAAACAGAGGAAGGCTTTCGACACCCTTCTAAGCTACTTTCCTGATGCAATGAAACGTGCTGTGCCGTCACTGACTGCATCGCAACACCGACAAACTTTATGTAATCTCTACGAAGTAGAAGATGTACTGTGGCATGACTATGACCTGAAATATCCTCGTAAGGTTGGCGATACAGTACTTTATTTACCAAAAAACGAAATTTGCGTGATCAAAGAATTAAAACCACGCCACAGACAATTTTTACTACAACTTCTCGAAGAAAATCCCACCAAGCAGCACACGTCTATACCTGGCATACATAAAGAGACTTCGATAAAATTTAGTGCAAAACGTTCCGAAATCAAGCCCATTGCAGACAAACAAGCTAACGACTTTAGATCTATATGCAATATGATACAAGAGCAACGTCAAGCCCATATAATTAAAATACGTCTACAGAAGTTTGAGGAATGGATGAAGTGTCATGTGAAAGGCTTAAATCAACCAGCTGTTTGCACCATTCCAGCATTTGAGGACAGTTACATGCAAAAGAGCACGGAAGTAGAAAAGATAGGTATAGAGGCGATCTACAAAAGCCATCGTCTATATTTAAATGCCAAAGATTCACTCTATAGTTATGCAAGAAAGGAGCGCGGAAATTTATGTATCGATCTGAATTGCAATTCACCACAATTTGAAGCTATGAGAGACAAGATAAAAGAGAACCATATTTTTTCAATTGTGAACGTCATGGAACTAATACTTTCAGTCTATACTACTTTTCCAACAGAAAAATTATTCAAAATTAGGGATGAAAAAGATTTACCATGCAGTGCCACTCGCTACAAATCGCAAGAAACAGCCAGAAGAAATTCTATCATATCAAAGCTTAGTAATAAATGGAGGAAAGGCATAATGAAACAAATTTGTAGCATCCATACAGTAGCAGGCGTAAGCCTTGAGAATTTCAGCTCAGAAGAGGAGTATAACAATAGTTTAACGAAGCGTCTTGTGCGACGAGTCGAAATGCAAATGGCCAATCTTTTACGTACAAAATTTGAAGAATGTGTTACAAACTATGTTGATCACATTTGCTGGATGCAGAAATATTCAAAACCCCATTTTCATATTGAGATATGCTTTGGGAATCAATCTACAAAGTTCGCCAACGGAGAAGGGATTTCTGTTAACATTCCATACATAGTACCAAAACTTACTGATCTACGCTGGCCATTTGAACAGATTTATACCGTAGCAAACGATTTACAGACAGGAGTTGCGCCGTTGCGCGGGAGTCTTTGCCCTTTACTAGCATATGAAGAAAGATTTTTGTATAACGCACTTGGTACGGACAGTTGTATTCTTTCGCTCCATCAACGATTGCTTTCTCTATTTGAAAAAGTAACAATTGCAACAAAAAGTGTATTGGACATGTATACTGTTGCACCGTCTTCCAGCGCAATGTATGATTCGTACAATGCATATGACTTATTAGAAAAGCGAATGAATTTTGTAACACTCGATAGATATGTAGATAGTCTGTTGCTCATTAACACGGTGACCGCAAAGAATCACTTCCGTCGTGACATTCAAACGAAGCGTAAGACTTTACTTGAAAACGACAATATAAATGCTGAAAGTGTAATGCAGAGTGCAGTGGTAGAATTAAAAGACGCGGAACTATTGGTTTCGCGTATACCAAAAACACCAGAGGAATGGGCAGAGCAAGTATCATTTAGGAGAAATAGACACCAGTTTGCCAGAAGAATTGGTGTTAATGTCATCGATTTTGTTTTATCAAAAATTAAGGAGTTGGAGGGATATTTTTTACGATTTCCTCGTGACGTATATGGTACTTTGTTATCTATTCATGAATTGAATAAGAAGGTATTTACAGCAGCAAGGGATATGGAAAAAATGTTACTGAGACGATGGAACAAAATAAAATCAGAATTGCGGGATCGACAAAAGGCTTTCAGAACAAAAATAGATACAACAAAGCAACGGTTAATGGCGTATGAAAAACACACAGATATACAAATAGCACTTGATTATGTAGATGACCTAGAGTTGCTTGGCGAGAGCATCGATTTGTTGATAGAAGAGCGAGAAATACTGCTGTGTCATCAAAAACAGCTAGAAATAGATATTGAGCCACCAGACAAATTTTTGCAATTAGACTCAGTGTGTCACGAGCATAAAGTTTTTACAACGTTATGGAAAATATGCGGCGAGTGGTCGGTGTATGGTGAAAATTGGATACATGGAGACTTTAACCAAGTTAACACAGCCGAGGTAAAAGAGAAAATATCACAATGGACCCCTCAAATAAACTGGCTGCTTGACGAGCCACTTAAGGATAAAAAAAGTCCTCGATCAGTTGCAAACCGTTTGCGCTTACTGCTTTACGGATTCAAAAAGCATGTGCCTAACCTCGAAAGACTTCGACACCCAGGAATGCGACACCGACATTGGCAAATGATAGGCCTGCGCCCGGAGACGTTTCAACAAGTATTGGATCGAAAAGTTGAAACTTCGCTGATAATCAAAGTTAATACAATTGCTGATGAGGAGTACAAACTCGAGATTGAAGTCGAAAAAATGCAAGACGACTACTCTATATCACCTGCTTTTGAATTTGATTTAATGGAAAATGTACTGGATCAAATCCACGTCACATCATTGCGGGTCAAAGTTATTCTTCAATCGCCGTACTCAAACCCACACGAGCTAGAATTCTACGAATGGCTACACGATCTGGAGGAAACTCGACATTTTTCGGTGCTATGGAAAGGCATTCAGGAACAGTGTACAAAATTAAAATTTTTACAAACAGACGATTCTTTTAAAAATCTCTGCCCAAAGGCGCATGCACAATTAATAAAAGTTTCTCAGGAACTATCAATACAACTGGAAATGTTAACACATAAGCCCGTCCTAAAAGTGGCGTCGGAGGAGAATATAAGCAAGGCATCATCCATTTTAAAGGTACTGAACCGTATTGATTCGAAAACGAATTTATATGTAATAGAAAAAAGGGCAGCCTATCCACGACTATACTTGCTATCTAACGACGATACGCTTGCTGCGCTTAGAAATGAAGAAGATGTAATGACGAAAATATTTGGAAACGGAACACTTAAGGTTTGCAACGAGAAAATGATGCTTAGCATTTGGGGGCAGGCCATTGAGCTAGAAGAAGACCCACTTGAAAAAGAGATTGTCAAAACGTTGGCTCAAGATGCCTCGCAAATCGATCAGGATGACATTGCACTTTCCAGCCCAACAGTGGAAGCCTTATCACTTGGAAGCAATACAAGCATAGCCAACTTCTCTATACCATTACTAAAAAAAGTAGAGTTGCGCATGAAGAGCAGCTACCAACGAGATCTTGAAAAAATTCAACATTTAATCTGTAATGACGAATACACTAACATTGATATAGGAAAGAGTAGTATGTACATGATACAAGTGGGAATTCAAACTTGCTGGACAAACAATATTATGGTTGCGATGGAGTTGAAAGATGGGAGCTACGTATTGGACAAACTAAAGGATGAATACAAGCACATGAATGACGAAGTCTTAAACTTAGCTTTAACGCTTCAAAAGTCCCCCAAGTTATCAACTTCCGTGTCAAATTTAATTTTGCTATTAATCGAGGCTCGGGATAAGACGGATTATCTAATTAAAACTCATGTAAGATCTATTGATTCCTTTGGCTGGTACAGTCTACCTCGGACCTTTATGCCCCTTGAAGGCGATAAACATTGCGTTACTCATGTATGTTCGGCGAAAATCATGCATGAAAACGAGTTTGTGTGTGGTCATTCCAGGGTTGTAATGACACCACTGACTCAGCGTTGCATGAGAGCAATTTACATGTCTATTGTGGGAATATCTCAAGGTGCAAAATTAGTCGGGACTAATCACCTTAGCAATCATCGAAATGGAATGGTATTTGATATTGCGGCATACTTAGGAAAGCTGTTTGTTCCGCTACACTGTACAAGTCTCATGGATGGAAGTGAAATTTCCCGATTACTTAGTGGTATAGTTTCTTTAGGTGCATGGTGTTTGTTCAATAAACCTGAAAATCTTTCGACAAATATCGCTCATATGGTTGCTACGACAGTTTTAAAGGCGCAGATTGCATATAGGACCTTTGTAAAAGAAATACGCATCGGACGAAACAATGTCCCGTTTTGTAGACCTAATTTTTTTTTTACATCAAAAAACAGGATACAATTTTCTTCTCCTGCAATTGAAGGATTCACTCCGATCGAATGCGCTCGGCCGAATTTTGGCTTAATTAGCGAGCTGTTGCTTCTATCTCACGGTTTTAGAGATGCTAGAATTTTATCGTTGAAGTTAGTAGCATGCCTAAATGCATACGGTCTAGAACATCAAGTTCGAAAATTAATTGAACGTGGAGCAGCATTGTTGTATGAAAAAAAAAGTTGTGTAAGAAACTTTATAGCTGATGATCCTGATTACGAACCTCGAGAAATCGATGAGGGTGCCATAATATCGTCAGTTCTAAAGAATTTTATTCCTTCTTCAGCGGCATTCATAATCGATTATTTTGGCGGCTCGATGATAATTGACAAAGTTTCAAACAATGTCCTACCTGCTAATTTTACGAAGGAAATCAATCGCGTTGTGAAGCTTATGAAGGGTACACAAGGATATGAACGTAGCATACTGGTAGTTAGCCCCATTAATTCCGGAAAAACTTTAGCAATAAGTAAAGCGGCAGGTGAGTTTGAACGAAAAGCTAAGGGAAAATCGTCCATGAATAATAACGTTTATCCTTTTTACATCGATTCGTATTTAAGTTTGAGTGATTTATGGGGAGGAATGGAGGAGACCAATAACTCAACTAAAGGGTACAAAGAACTCCGATGGTCGGATGGTATAATATTCAAAGGTTTGAGACGAATCGTGGAACTGTCTAGGTCAAATAAAGCAAGAACGGTTTGGATCGTATTTGATGGTAGGCTAACATCCCATTTCACAGGCATAGTAGAAACTCTTATGCTCGAGAGTCCTAGAATGATTCAAAGTCCGATAAGTGATAATATATACTTGCCTAGAAACGTAGAAGTAGTATTTGAAACGGTTTCTATGGGAAATTGTTCACCATCTTTCATAACAAATTGTACTACAATTAACATTCGAATCTGTGAAATTCACTGGCCATCCGTTTTCCCTTGGATTAAATCTGGACGTAGAGATAATTGGTTTAAGTCAATTCTGCTTAATTGCGTATCTTTCTTTTTCCCCGATTACATTAATAAAAATCGAATCCATATTGTATTACGGGCTGCGAATACCATGCGTCACATAACTGAAGGCCTCTTTCTCGAGGAGACTCCACAAGACGAATTTATACAAAGCTTGGCACAAAATAAAATACCTTTGGTTTTTATCATGTTTGCAAGTATTTGGTCATTTGGAGTCGAAAGTTTGATATGCGAATCTAAAAAGCTGATGGAAGTATGTCTCTTTTTTGATGAATTAGCCAAAGAGAAGAAGATTTTGTTTCCGTACGGATGCGGGTGTTTTGATGTAAAAGTCGATTTTAATACGAAAATGTTTATTTCTTGGTCACAATCAAAAAATGTAAAAGCCCCGGGTTTAGAGCTCACTCGATTAAGCTACGTGTCTAAGCTATTGTTGAAAACAAATATCAACGTTTGCATAATGGATCCTGGTGCTTTCATGCTATCGAAAGAAAATTTGAAATGGACATATACCCCGCTGAAATTGAACTTAAGTATGTTGAACACTGGAGAAATCCCCACCTCATTCCATAAGAAAGTAATGCCCTTTTTAGAAAGACAAAACAAATCTCTGTATCACCCAAAATCACGTAACAAACAATTATTGGTCACAATTGACGATGTAAATATGAATTCGGCAAATAATCTGATCCATCTCGAACATTTACGATGTTACAGCGACCACGGTGGCTGGTGGTTTCCGGACGGGTCATGGTATTCTGTTGAAAATATGGTGTCTTTTATTTCATTTTTTTCAAGCAGCCCGAACAAAGTGGGCAAATTTGAAAGTAATAACGACCGACTATTGAAGAAATTCGCTCTTTTGATAAATGAGAAGATTATTTTAGAAGATTCAACTATTAAAACATTTGAAGCTAAACTAGTTCGATTGTGTATGAATATGCATGCGAGTGACGAGGTTCGAAATTTATGTAAAGCCCTTGCTGATTTATCTGGAAAGATACATTTTGCTATGAATGACGCCTTTCAGACTAATTCGGCGAAAACATATTTTTCAAATGAAATCTTTGATCGCATTTGGTCTTCGATGGAGTGCATAGATAGAAGCAATTTTGATACTGCGAAAAGTTATCTTCTCGTATGGTACGATTCACTAAAACACGTATATGGCGACCACTTGTTGAGTCATAGCGATCGCAAGTTACTTGTCGAAACTTTAAATAAAACTATCAAAAATGGTTTGCCTAAATGCTATGGAATTTTTAAGCACCCAGAGTGTTACTATGACCCCACATCTTACAAAATGCATAAGTGGGAGGATGGTGCTTCTCTGTCTACTTCATGGGAAGGAATAGGAATCCGGGGAGGGCAAAACGAGCAAGGGATTAATGACCATTTTATAAAATGCGTTCAAAAAGTTTCACGGGTGTTGCGGTCAGAGCGTCTATGCCCTTTAGTAGTCCTAGGCGAGGACCGGCAAGCCATGGCCGAATATGTTACCAGTGGATGCAAGCTTCTAGGTTATGCATGGACATCAGTATATATGAAATCCTTATTAAGTGAAAGCGAAATTTTGGGCCGTAAAACCAATACCGTTTTGGTTGTAAACGACTGCTCATGGCGTCAAATGTCTCAAAAAGCTTGGAATGGCGGGGTGTCTATACTGAATGTAATTTTATCCAAACTGAAGGAGCTTAAAAAAAAAGTAAAAATAGTTTTTATTGTGAACACATCTGACAAACATGCTTGTGATTATTGGAAAGGAGATGGGATTAACTATGCTTCGGTCATTAGCACAAATCAGCCCCCGAGTTCAATTTTAATGAAATCAATGTCTAACTTAATGGATGATACAGACGATCGATCGATCGCAATACCAGCCTTAATAAGCATCTTCCGTCAAGTATCTAATGTATGGCAACGTAACTTTGGCATACCATGCGTATCGAAGCAGCTGGAGGAATGCATCATATTGACATCACGTTTAATAAAGAAGTATAGAAATGAGGTTGTGTCAGTCGCTCAATTTAATGATCAAAATGAAAAGAAAGTTGTGGCATTAATCGAGACGATCGCAAATGCTGATGCCAAGGCCGAGACACTTAGGTTAGAAATAACTGAAATGAAAAGAAAATTAAACGTAATCATAAAGAATGTTGAAAAATACGAAGAAGAAATAAAAGGAACGTTGTTAAAAGTAAAAATGTATAAAAATCAACTTCAAAGATACACCAATTTGAAGGCGTCTCTGGTAGATTCAACTTTATCAAATTTCTGTACTTCGTTTGAAGCATACAAATTGAACTTAGCATCAATAGTTGAAATGATTCAAGACGAACAAACGAAAACAGATTTTATAAAGTTTTTAACTAAAGGAAAGAGTAAAAAAATCAAGAAGAAGGGCATTACTCCATCGAAAATACTGATCCAGGGCTTGACATATGTTTTCGGGAAATCATTAAAGGGAAAGGATATAATCAAGAAAATAAAAAATTACATAAAAGTAAAGTCCATATCAAAGCAGATAAAGTCCTTAAATCATATCCCAGACAGTGTAGACGAANATAATATTAGACTCCTTGTAGCACTTGTCAACTCTCATGAATTTGACAAATTGCTGAATACAGATGATAATGAAGAATATGTGTCGCGCTGTGCAACATGGATGAAACAAGTAAGTTACATGCTGCAGTTGAAGCAAACTTACAACGAAGAAGTCGGGCGCAACACAAAGAGCATTCAGGAGGCTGAAAATAGTATAACCCGCGAAGAACTAAGTGTGCACAGCCTTAAAAAATATCTTACTAGTGGACAGAAAGAAGTCAACAAAGCGAAGGAAGACCTCTACAACTTGGAGAAGAGACTAGCAAATATTCTCGAGGGCTCAAAAAATTGTAGGCAAATAGTTTCAAAAATGGACCAATACAGGGAAGAATGGACTAATCAAGTCAAAGAATGCAACAATAGATCGAAAAGTTGGATGGGCGATCTAATATTAACGGCGGCGTTTGTTTCATTTGCAGGACCATTGGCAAAAAAAGTTCGAAACCGGTGCTGGAAAGAGTGGAATAAACTTCTGAATAGCATGTCTTTAGAGACTACGCATTCTGTAGTTGTAGAAGATACTGATGAAGAGACTAAAGCCAGTCACAGTTTTACTGATGCAGCGAGGTTAAAAATTATGGAAAGATTTCTTGACCATCCTCCGCTCCATCCCTTACATAGCTCCTCAGAAAAGGAACACCAGTCAACACGAATGCGATTCGATCACATTATGGAAAACGCATACATACATTTTAATTGCCCTTCAAACACAATAGTAGTTGCAGATCCTGGATCATTTTATAAGCATTATTGGAGCGCCATTCATAAAGTGTGTGCACATATCGATAAGAGCGGAAAACTCTATGGAAAGTCGATCCAGAACATCGATATTTCGTTTGTCCAATCTCTTCCACCAGCGGGAAATGCCTGTTGGCATCAAAGTACTGTCATCAGCGTTGATACAAGCCATACGTCAATGTTGGTTGATTTGTTCATTCATAAATTAGCGGCAGCTTGCAGCAGGAAGTATTCGGATTCATATTTCTCAGTGTGGATAGATTATATTAATAAAATTCACAATGTAAGTGGTATAAAGTGTCGCGTACGTACGCTATGGAATGCAGTCCCAGAGAACTTATCAGTCAATGATGCTTCGATTCCCTCATTGCTTACTGGATTGATGGAGCTTAACCGAGACTTTAATGATGTTTTGTACGAAAGAGGAAGAAATATGAAGGAAATTTTGTCTAGTCTTATGGCTCAAAGGACGGCTCTAAAAGTTGTCAGTGAGTTTCTTTTCGTCACGTTCAACATGCTTTCATCTCTTGAAGGTATCAATTCGTTTTACTACCTTGATGTTGACGCTCTAGTCTCATTGACAAGGCCTGCGCTGAAAAATATTGTAGATGGGCCTAAAAGTACTGTTACAATGTCTGAAACAGAAACAGTCTTGTGCGTGGTGCAAATATTGCTGGAACGATTGTCTGTTTTCGTTCACAAAAAGGACCATCTTGTGTTGTATTTGATGTTGTGGTATGCTCAGGTAGTTTACTGTAACAAAATAGAGGATCACATTGCTGAAGAGACTTGGTTGTATCTAATATCTAGAATTGAAATTTCGAGAGCCCTTGAGAATGGCAATCAAGGCATTTCAACAAATAGCAAAAGCAACAGAAAAGATATACTAAAATCGGTACATGGCAATAATAACAAATTAAAACGGCTGGAAGAATGGCTACCAAATGATGCGTGGCAAAATATCATTGAATTATCGCAAGAACTAAGAGAATTTTATCACTTGCCACAAAGTATTTTGGATAATGACGAGTTCAGAACGAAAATGGGAAGTGTTTATAGCTGGAAAGCCTGGTGGAGAGACTGCAAATCCATTCTTAAATCGGAAAAGTATTCGCAAATTGGTATAAGATTATTGGAACTTGAAATTCCTCCTATACCTTCTACAACTCAAACAAATTTAACGCAGCTTGTTCTTTACACATGTTTATTTCCACATGCAGCAATTCATATTTTTCAGGCAATTTTTGAACTGGATTCTGGATTGAAACAACTTCTTAATCGAAATGAAAAAAAGCGTTTTCAAACGAGGACCAAACTGCTTGTACAGTACCTTACTGCTACCCCTGAGTACAAGCATCACACATATTCCATTTCAGTTGCCGATGGCGCAAATGCGTTTTTGAGTATTTTTGAAGCGGCAAGTGTCCTTGGTTTGAAAGTTTCAACATCTGCAAATACTCAAGGAGGCATTAAATTTGTCTCCAGATGCAGTGTTGAGTTGCCTCACGCAAACAAAATGTTGCATTCTGCAATGTCCGAAGGAGAATGGATCGTCCTTGTTGATCCAGAGATTAACAGCGAACGATGGTTGCAGAGTCTTGCCGGTTTTTTTCAAAAATGTGAAAATGCAAGTAGGATTCATCAAGACTTCAAACTAATATTGGTTTTGGGATTTAATAGAAATTATAGCAAGACACAGAAGGCGCTGATAGCACGAACACAACGTTTAATGCTCCAGCCAGTACAAAACGTAAATCAATACATTCTAGAACTCTGCAATCACCAGGATTGGTCTCACTTATCAACCGAAGACAGGGTTATACAATTTACTATAGGATACTGCGCCGGTATGATGCAAGAGCGCACCTCCAATGGGACTATTTTACAAAGCAGCTTTTATAAAATTCATGATGCTCACTACTTCCGAATAATGAGTCTATTGGACGATGAACTTTTTCAAGCCGCAGTATCAAGGATAATCACGATTTCAAAAAAAAGAGAGAACTCAACGAACGGAAAGTTATTTTTGAAAACCGAGCTGATGCAGATGGTCACAGATATTTGCCTTATTGGGGCTTTCAGGAAAACCGAACGGGGTATCGTAACCCGCACTTTGGATTTGGTGTGTTCTGCTCTCCCATTTTTCCATGACAATTCAGGTGCCAATACCAGTTCAAATATTGCCTTTGGAAGCACACCGACATCGAAGGCGGTTATTCGATCTCTTTCCCAGACACAATCATACGCTAGCAGTGTAGCCCAACAATGGTTCTCCAACGCTGGGCTTGAAGGCGTTTCACGAAACACCACTTTCTTTTATATGCGACTTAAATGGAATTATTTGAAAAAATGCCTTAAATCAAGTCATGCCAAAAAAATGTTTGAAATGAATTCCAAAATTTCAGTTAACATTGGGAAAGATCGAAATCGTTCCATATCTATGCTAAATACGATACTCTCGCACACCATAAACTATTCAAAGTTGATTAATGACGTTGAAATGAAATCTTCTCTTACAGTTGCTGAAAGCGTTGTATTGACAGAGGAAATAAATGTTTACAAGTGCCTTCTTCAAATTTTACGAAGACAAATAGATGGTTGTCTTTTACTCTACAGAAAAGGAGAAGAATATATTTTTAACAAAGAGGCACAAAATTTCAGTAGCTTATATAAGGAAGAAGGTAATAAAGGCCATGTTGCTGGCTATTCTACTACTTGGAGAAGTAAAGAGCGAGAGAATTACGAGGACATTATATCCTGCTTAACTAAGAACAGTGTGCCTACATCGTGGAGATTATGTTTTGAAGCTCAAAATCCCCGGGAATGGATTCAACAACTTGGAAAACGGGTGAGGTATTTTTATAAATGGGGTAAATCGGGCACTCCAATAAAGCACAATATCCATATGTTTTCATCGCCTCAAAATGTCTTCTTCATTGTCAAGTATGAGTTTGCAAGGCAACATCAGCTTCCACTATCCGGAGTGATTTTGGTAGCCGATTGTATAGCTACAAAACTATACAAAAGTGGACGTCAATCGTCAAGTAGCTACAAGCGTACCAAAATCTGCATTGAAGGTCTTTATGCGCAAGGCACGGAGGTTAGCAAAGAAGGAAAAATGGCCACTGCGCAGGAAATTTCAGTTTTAATTAAAGTGCCACCACTTACCATCCATGCATTCGATAGGGGTAGTTTAAAATTTAACGATTTTCCACGCGCAAAAAAATGCCACATTTTTAACGAATTAATTTCGAACGATTATCAATCAAGAGAAGCGATGCCATTGTGGTCAGATTTTCGAAGAACGAGACCAAACTATGTTGCAAATATTTTTTTAGATCTACAAAAGTTGGAAAGCCGGGATGGAAAACATGTGAATTTAGTAATTACGGACCCGGAGGATGACGAAGTTACTTTGTATTGTTCTGCTCTTCAACGATAATTTCGAGAACTACTCCCATGTATAAGATATTTGATATATACAAATTGAAACGTACGAAAAAAATATATTGAGAAAAGCTTTCTACATCATATATATTTAATAAAGCTAAATTTATCTTTACCCCGGAGATCACACTCGCACAGATGTTAAATACAGTAGCACAATAACATGAAGGCTGAAAAAAAACTTTGTTGTTGCCTGCGCAGGTGCATTATTTGCATTGATTAGTTTATCTTCTTTCACGTACGATACAATATTTGAACTCAGATACTGGGACGACTTATAGCATTCACCATTTATAGTAGTTGAGGCTTTCCATGTCCCAAGATTATATACTTGTCCGCTGCAATCTGCAGAGGAAAATTTTAGTTGCTGGATCACACCAGTTTTGGTTTGGTTTTCGTCCACGAATTCGATACGTTTGTATGAACCGACTCCTTGCTTCATACAAGATCCGAGAGTAATTATTTGAGCAAATATTCTATCCCCCTTACAATCATCATTATTATACTGTGAATACAAAACTTGTTTTGGTTTTAAAGAAGGCAAAACGTGGATGGTAGACTCACTTTTTTTCTCAGCTTGAGTGAGATTGTTTGGCAGTAAACACTGAAAGGAACTTTCAAGCGATGTAGTCAAAGACGGCGGGCCGCTGCAATCAGCCGAATTGTGTACAGTGGATGTCAGAGTTGGTTTTTGCCAACTTAGCTTTACAGATCCTTCAGGGGCAGTTTGCCTACAGTAATCGATATTTGAATAAGTTGTAATGGCGTTAGAAGACTCACCCGTGCACGTCCCGTCGTTACCTCCCCAGTAGTTAGTTATTTGCCACACTGAAACACAAGGAGACACCAGAAAACACAAAAGTTGGACAAGGGGGGACGCGCATCTAAAAATCCTGGCCAGTGACATTCTGATGTTACTATCATATCAGAGCAGCAGCCTTTTCTGCAGAATACTACTGTTGAAAGCAGTTTCAAGACTTAAGATGATAATTGTCCAGGAGAAAAAAAGAGAGAAAAGAATATTCTGTATATATTTTTTTTTTTTGTTGACCCCACCTCATTTATCATTATCATATAATATACATTAGTTACACAGCATATTTCGAAATATTGTAGAAAGAAGATATTCAATACAGGTGCTACTACAGTGTATATTAATATGCTGTATATTTTATTTAATATTAATATACTTCATAAATGTTATCCATCTGATACTAACATACTACTTTATCCATATTATTGGTGAACAAATATTAGTGTCTAATATAACAATATAAATAGGAAGAATAATGGAGGAAGAAGAACTTGGAAGTACGTAAAGTAGAAGCAGCAGTAGTGCTAGTAGTAATAAGATATTATTATGTGGAGTAAGAGTAAGAGCCTCCTAATTGGATATACGAATAATAGATATGAGATGGGAAGATATTAAAATGATGATGATTATGATGCTTGGATAATTATTAATGATGATGATGATTATAATATATATATATGATGGGATGGAGATATGACGACGACGATAGATAATAGTCCCAGATTGAAGACACGCTATTGTATATCTGCATGCTTCCACCATTGGTTTTCGATGCATGAAAGAATCCAAAACAAATGAAGTTTTGGGAGATAGGTAAAAAGTCTATTTGCATATTGCGTAATTATGTTGCACATGCAAAAGAGCTGAACAATCCCGTGCCGCAAAAGCCAACCTACTTTATTAAGCCGACAACCTCTTATTTGCAAGAAGGAGATGGTCCCATATTGCTACCAAAAGGGTCTGACGTTCACCACGAGGTTGAATTGGGTGTCGTCATTGGCGAAAATTGCAAAAATGTAAGTGAAGATAATGCGATGAAGTATATTGCTGGATACGCTTTAACTATCGATATGACAGCAAGAGATATTCAAACTGAGGCAAGACAGAATGGTATGCCTTGGTCAGAGGCCAAGGGATTCGATACTTTCATGCCAATTTCAACATTTATACCAAAGTCTCAAATAAAAGACCCACATGACATCGAACTTTGGCTTAAAGTGGATGGCGAATTGCGCCAAAAGGACTCAACGAACTTAATGATATTCTCCATTCCAAATCTCATAAGCGAAGTTACAAAATGCATGACGTTGGAAAAAGGCGATGTTATTGCGACCGGCACACCGAAAGGAGTCGGCGCTGTTTTGGACGGTCAAACAATACGGGCGGGTATAACTGGGCTGATGGAAATGAAATTTTCTGTAAAGGATAGGGGGTATTAACATATGGCTATAATTTAGATTTGTTTGCGCTTTTAAAAATTTTCCCTTCTCTACTAGTGGATTCAGGACATATTTTACAGATTTCCGTCACCATCTGTTGACATCACTACACTTGTAATGTCAACGTATTGATGGAGTGGACTTTCATACTCTGGAATGACAACTTTATATTTGCTAGCTACGCTGGGAGGCACGAATCTCCCACCAAGAAAATGCGCCCCATTAAAATTAGACGCTGTTACTTTCGGGGCAGTCAAAGAAATTAATGTTTCTGGCTCCAAGCAAATTGATTTATTTGTTGGACGTCCAGTTTCAACATCCCAACCGGAAGGAACATCGACACTTACAACTGGAGTGCCGCTTACTTGCACCAGCTCTGAGAGCACCGTGTCGAATGGGGCTCTTATACCGTTCCCAGATCGAAATGAAAAGCCAAAAATACAGTCGAGGATAACATCGTAGGATTTCTCAATGGAATTGTGGTCCAGCATGTTATCCATTATGCCAATATTGCACTGTTTACACTGTTCAACCAGCTTAGTAAACATCTCTTTTTTGTTCAGCTTGGGTACGGTCACGTCGATTTTATCATATCGAAAGTGATGTAAATGACGAGCAGCGACCAAACCATCTCCACCATTATTACCAGGACCAGCAACAACTAATACTCTTGGGAATTTTTCGGGAGGATATTGTTGCGATACCACCTGGGCAACGGAGAGCCCGGCAAGCTCCATCAAGTTTTCTACTGAAAAGGTTTTAAAGAGCTCCTGGTCTAAGGCAACCGCTTCTTTTTGAGTCAAAAATTTCATGGATTTCAGCATGTCCTTACGTTGGTTTTGGCACAAAAATAATATAGTGCTTAGAAGTGCTAGCAACGTCGCACAAATAGAGCTCATTCTTCATTCTAATCGGTGCGCGCTTTGAAATGTTTTGTTACCTTCCTTTTGGATGATTTACGATGACGTGTTGTTGTTTCATCTTCCTACACACTAACTAACACATTAACATACATAATAATATAATAACACCACCACCATAATACCAACGAGAACGTAGTCTTAGTAAGTATATAATAGGTCAAAAGTAGTAGTAGTAGATAGTAGAGGTAATTATTATTATTGTTGTTGTGTTGTATTATTATTATTGAGTTCAAATATGATGATGGTGGGTATCTTCAATCTTCAAATTGCTGCTGCTAGGCGGGAGTTCCCAGCTACTGCAACGCTGCCTACTAACTTTAACTTGCGAATCACCGGATCACACGCAATCATTTCCAAGGCCTTTTTGGAATGTCTGGGAAAACGAAGATCGAGGGACCGTTGTCCAGCATTACAGTTTTGGATCTAACGCGAGTTCTTGCCGGTCCATGGTGCACTCGCTTACTGAAGGACTTGGGGGCAAAAGTGATCAAGGTAGAGCCACCTGGGGGTGACGTCACAAGGACTTTTGGACACAGAATTCGAGATCCGACTTCGAAAACTACGTCTTCCACATATTTTGCAACTGTAAATAATGGCAAAGAATGCATCTGTCTAGATTTGAAACATGTCACTGACCGCAAAGTTTTCGAGCAGTTAATGTTGAGGAGCGATGTTCTTGTTGAAAACTATCGTCCAGGTGTAATGGAACGCTTAGGATTCACGTGGGAATGGATTCACCAAAAGAACCCGCAGCTGGTATATTGTAGAATATCCGGATATGGACAAAGCGGACCTTTATCAAATCTTGGGGCACTTGATACAATCATACAAGCAGGTTCTGGAATTTTGGCAGCCACAGGCCATCCTGGCGATGGTTTGGGAGGTAACGTAAGGGCAGGAGTGGCAGTCTCTGACATCCTAGCAGGCGTTTATGCAGCGAACGCCATCCAGGCTGGCATTATATCAAGGTATAAAACTAAAGTAGGATCTATGATTGACATATCTATGCTAGATTGTTCAATTGCATCAGCATGCGTGCCGCTTTCACAATATGGTGGAAGTGGGAAAAACCCTGAATTACTAGGAAACCGAAATCCAGTGAGTGCACCATTTGATGTTTATCAATGTAGAGACGGAAAACAGCTAGTTATTTGTGCAGCTAAGACTAAAGATTGGCATTTGCTATGCCAAGTGCTCAAATTATACCACTTACCAGGAGATCCAAGGTTTAATACGTTTACTAAAAGAGTAAAAAATCAAGAAGCCTTGAGCGTAGAACTGACTCTAGGAACTTTAAGATATGAATGTGATGATTTGTTGGAGAAGCTTCGGAAGCTGAAGATACCATGTGGTCCTGTAAACAAAGCAAGCGATATTGCCGTTGATCCTCACGTCCAAGCTCGGAAAATGGTTATCAAAACAGAAGACAGAAAGTTTTTAGTGACTGGAAATCCATTTAAGTTTTCTTCATTTCCTGATATGGTAACTAATATCCGCCCCAGTCCGTCCACGCTGAATGGTGACGAAACTAGTATTTTGCAATTTATTTCTAAGACTCCAGTGAAAGCCAAGTTGTAATCTGAATGTGTTTCCAAAATCATTCAACAAGGTTTGGCAGACTATTATCCATTGCCATGATATAGATCTAATGCATCCTGTAAATAAAACGCGAAATTTAGCTTTGGCGCAATGGAAAAATGTAACTATATATGTGTGTATGACCGAAAATAGAAATTTTTACAAAAGTAAATATATATAGTTATCACACACACATAAAAATTAATGAATGAAGCTTTACAAATCAATACTTGAAGTAGTACAGCGTGATGTTTTCTTTGCTGGAAGGATAAGCGTAAACAAATTGTAGCTAGTCAGACTTTTGTCGCGAAAGTTTTCAATCGTCAAATGATGATATTGAACTCTACTTTCAATGACGATATCAGAAATTCGTCTTTTATGGCCCTCAATCCTTTATTTGAACAGTGTGACACGTAAGGTGGTTGTACTCAATCTTAAAATACGTTACACACCTTGTTTTTTTTTAGCAGCTAAGATCAATAACTTGATTTTTGCTTTTTTTAGGCTGCGAAAAAGATTTCTTTGAATTGTGTGAGAAATCTGTCTCTTCGTCTGGCCTTTGGGAAGACTCCAGTTCACTTTGGATTTGTGTGTCTGTGGGTTCTGGACTGTTCTTGTCCGTAGCATCCGTATCTTTTTCACCACAGTCACTCTCAGGAACGCTTGTTTGGCCTTGAATATCGTCAGATGGCGTAAGACGGTTCTCTTTTTGTTCGTCCTCGCTTGAACTCGATTCTTGCTCTGAGCATGATTCTTCGCTTTGGCTGCTGTATTCAGATGACGATTTACGAAGTGTCCCCCCCAAGGCATTCTCTGCATCGGGTGTCGGGGCATTTGCAGAGTTGTTTTGAAGCATCGCAGGCATTAAAGCACGTTCTACTCTCTCCCGAAATTTTAATACTTTTTGTTCTTCAAGCATCGCAAGACTGGCCTTAGATTGTGATTTGGTCTCATCCCGATCTTGAACCCCAGCAGGCTGAATAATTTCTTCATCAGTTTTTTGAACGTTTAAATCTTTATTGCCAATTGATGCACTTCTCTGCTCAGCGTTATCCACGACTGGTAATGAAGTTTGTTTGGTCAAAGCTTGTGCATCTTCGGTGATCTTAGTTTGACCACTATTTAAAGCTTGGTTTGCAGTATTCAAGCTCGCATCCGTATGAGTGTCATTTTTAATGCTTCCATCCCGGCAGCGCTTGTGGCCGCTTTCATGCACTGAGCCAGGGCTCGATTGTTGGACCTCCGATGTCACCTTGGCCGTTTCGAGCTGTTTCGGTAGGATTAGTTGAGCAGCATCCAATTGTCGCTTCACCTCCTCCTGAATTTGTTTCTTGAGCCAAGCAGGATCGGTTTGGTCAACTAAACCATTGGAGTTGGGTTTGACCGAACCTTTACTGGACAATGTTCTTCGTCTCTTTGACATCATCTTCACGGCACCTACGGCACCAACGACGACGAAGGCCGATGTGATTCCTGGTGCATCGCTTACCTTCTTAGCGATCGTACTACATGCTGCCGCAACTGCCGGTTTACTGTAATTGTACGCGGCGACAACTGCAGGCTTAGCATGGTTTGCTACAATTTGCACCGCGGAGGCAGCAGCTTTTGTCGTCGCATGTGCCATGCCGTAAGCACTAACCCCCAACTTGTAGGCAATAATTTTGGCATCTTCCAAGCTCGCCGAGGCCATATTAAGATGTCGTTGGTATATTCGGGTTATACAATATTTTCAAGTACCTTTAAAAAGTCCACTTGAAATGCTAAATGGATGCACGAAGTGAACTGTGTTTGCTTGCTTTGGTTTTGGTATAGGAAGGCACGGTGGTCTCAACCCCTGTGGTACAGGAGCAATGCGAGTGGGTTGTGTTAGTGTTCTCATCATCATCATCATATTATTTTACTATAGTATTGTGTAATCTACTACTACACCACAACAGAGGACAAAAACAAAACCACTTTTTTTTGTGTTTTTGTTGTTGTTGAAAAGAAAAAAAAAACAATTGTAAATAGGCTTAAGATACTAGCAGCTATGATTGAAAAAAAATTATTGGAGAAGCTGAAAAAGGTTGGGAAAGTCCGATGGTGTGTCCATAGTAATTTTTTAATTTCTGCGCGAAAAAAAGGGACGAAGCAGCGGTAGAGGTCTGGTCGCATTTTGGCATCACGATTGTATTTATTTTCGCCAATGTTCGATGACCTTCTTATAATGTATGAAGTACGATTCCTATATGATACATTGGCTTCCAAATGGAGTACATTACATACGTACAGCATTGCTTGCTTGTCAATCATCTCTTCTGTAATTATTTACTTACCATAGAAATACAATTGAACCTGAGATGACCGAAAATCAAATAATAGTATAAGTAGTGTATGTAAATGGTATAATTTAAGTACAGACCGTATGATAAAAAAATTCTTTTTTTTTATTTACAACACTCTAGCCCAGCTAGCTACTTGGACTAGCCCTACTACAAAAACCGATTCACTTGCTCGCTCGACCCGCCGACAACCTAAGTGTCGTCGTTATCTAGTTTACAAGAATGGATTGCCTAGAAGAAGGAGGAAGGTGATGTCATCCGCAATATGTGCTAGTGCTAGTAGATCACACCTTCATAGTCATCATATACTACCCCTACGTAGCTAGCTCTATTATTATCAACATCTTCTTCTTCTTCTTCATATCTTCTCATTTTCTTCTGCCGTGTCATTTTTTTATATTTAATAATAATTTTTTATTATTTATATTGATGATAATAATAGTACTAAATAAATAATAATAATGGAGAAAAAAAAAAAAGAAGAGAAGGAAAAAAAAAAAAAAAAAAGAAGAAGAAGAAGCAAGAA
>LT658507.1:0-25792 GCA_900128575.1 Stramenopiles sp. TOSAG41-1
TCTTACTCGTCGGATGCGAGCATCTTGATAGGCGATGGGACCTCGACACAGCTGGATCCGACGAAACCCATGTACATTGGGGTGTACGGGGCCTCGTCGCCGCAATCTATGTACACCATCTTGGTCACGCAAGATAATGGCAACATCACATTGGTCGATGGTATGCCCCAAGTTGGCCAAGTCTCGAAGAACGCAAGGCATTTTTATCGGTTAGAGACTGAGGGTACGTATTCTGCCTGCCTCCCTGTCTACCTTGACCACGAGGATCCCCCTAACCTTATATTTCCTGCACCCTGACACACCCTTTCATTCAGGATCCCACCACAAGCTTACGTTTAATGCAAATCCGCAGAGTGGGTACGTATCCTTATACGTAAACTTTTGCCCGGCCAGCAAGGCGGGCGGCTATTACTATGCTTGCAAGAACCCATCGAAAACGTCGTACCAGTGGAAAAGCGAGAGCGATGCCACTGGAAGTGAGGATGAAATGACGATTACTATATCTCCAACGACAGGAAATTGGCGCCAGACCGACAAACCAGGGACGTATTACGTCACTGTTTTTGGGGTGGAGGGCAGCACCTACGTACTAACTGGAACCACGTCGCACAACGCTTTGACGCTTCGCAATGGAGAGTCGATGCACGAAAAAGTGCTTCGGCGACATTACGAGTATTTCAAGATCATTTTGCCAGCAGGACAGGACTTGCACATTGGTGTTACAGCTTATGGTGGGGACCCGGACCTGTATTTATCGTGCAAATACAATGCGACGCAAAACGATGACGGGTACCCCTCGTTACTGACTGGGCATTATGACTGGCGAGGATGGAGCCTCGGGAACGATGTGATAACAGTAAAAGCATCTGAAAGTTGTGCCGCGAAGAGCCAGGACAGCGGGCAGACAACTATCTACGCGGCTGTCCATGGATTTCAAGACTCCGTGTTTGCTATTACTGCTCTTGCCGGGAACGATACGGTTGTACAGCTTGAGGACGGCAGGCCTGTAGAGTGGATAGTAGAACAGCACAAATATGCCCGGTTTGCAATATATACGGGTGGAATGGGATCAACAACCCGACCGTCACTGAACATTGAGCTCACGCCGACCAACTGCGACGTCGACTTGTACGTGAAGTATTGCACGGACCCCGACCTCAGCAATTGTGAAGACGCTACTAAGCGTCGGTATAGCCAGCGCAGCGTACAAAATGAAGGCACCGAAAACATAGTAGTCGACAGCAAAACTGATTCCGACTGGGCCAATGCCAAGTGGGTCGTGGTGGGCGTTTATGGCTTCGACGCTGGCCAGTTTACAATAGCAGCCTGGACAACGTCAGCTTTGGTTTTGATCGAGGGACAAGCTGTGATGGGACACGTGGCAAAACACGACTACCGCTATTTCAAATTTCATGTTGAGACCCCTGCTGATGTTACCATCACGCTTACACCACTCAGCGGAGATGTAGATCTGTACGTCGCAAATGGGGACAAATACCCACACCCAGACAAAACAATTTGCAAGTATGGCCATCTACAAAACGAGACTTGGTGTTCCCGGAAGCCGTCCATGCAAGTGGACATTGTTAAAATGAAAAATGCAGCACCGGCAGAGTATATTGTTGCTGTCTACGGTTATAGAAACTCTACGTTTACGATTCAAGGCCGTAGCAGCGATGATAACATTGTTACACTTGATCAAGGTTTGCCACAAGGCGGAGAAGTCGATGTCGACGGCTGGCGGTATTATAGTATATTGACGCCGGCATATAGCGGAGGGACTTTACGAGTCGTCACATCCACACGGGAAGGGCAAATCAAATTGTTTGCAAATAAATGCGTTGGTCGCGATTGCGTCGGTGGCACTAACGAAAAACGCCCTGGGAAGGGTGGATATACAGATTTGTCACAGTGTGATTCAAACTCGGATGATTCCTTCAACGGCGCCTCTCTCAGTATTAACGTTGCTTCGCATCAGTTGGAAAACAGTGTCGCATACATTATTGGTGTGCATGGCGTAAGCGCCCATAGCGAGTATACCATAACGGCACTGGTTACTGGCTCGCATGGACATAGTCTACTTATGTTGCAAGCGGGCTCTGCAGTAAATGACTTTGTAGAGAAAGACCAGTTTTCCTATTACCGCTTCACACTCTCCCAGTCCCATAAAGATTTGACGTTCGTCGTTACGCCATTTAGTGGAGACCCTGACATCTACGTAAGCACTACGTACCCTTATCCAAACCGTACGCACTACACTTGGTCACACAGAAGTCGCGGCAGAGATGCTGTGACAATTACAGAGTCCGATCCTAGGGCATGCCACGTCCAGTTTCACGAAACAGGGACGTGCGACTACTTCATTGCTGTCCATGGATATGGCGCAGTTGCCACATATACCATTATGGCCTACTTACACGACAATACCCCAAAAATTTTGCAACGTGGCATTCCGCAAAGCGGACACGCAAACCAAACGGAATCGCAGTACTATCAGTTCACGATAACAGATAAGAAAGAAAATATTGTTTTGACCTTGACGCCTGAAGACGACGGCGACCCAGATCTCTATGTCCTTCTTGGGGTTATACCGGAAGGTGGAAATCAAGTCAGTAAAAGTAATTATCATTTTAAGTCTACCAACTGGAAGGAGCAGGAAACCATTACAATTAATCATAATGACAAAATTCGCGAAAAATACTGTAACTCGTCTTTGGACGTAGAAAGTAATCGAATATGGCAATGCCAACTGAATATCATGGTGTACGGATACCGCAGTGCTTCGTATGACATAGTTGCCTCGACTGATGATAGACCTATACGCTTACGGAATTGGAAGCCAATGCCAGGGACTGTACAGCCATACAGCAGTGAATATTTTGAATTTGATGTTGATGGTAAGTTTATATTGTTTAAATTATTGTAAAATCTTGACTAACACCTGGTGCTTTTTGCCACCACTTGTCTTCTACATAGGTACCTCAGCATCTATCGATACGTACATTATTTTGACACCGTACAATGGGGATGCCGATTTGTTTGTTGGAAAAAGATGCAATTTTAGTGACGTGGAGCAAAATCATTATCGATGGGTTAGTGTAAAAAGTGGTAGTGCTGGGGGCGAAGATGGCATTGATAGTGTCACCATCAGTAAAACCGACCCAAACCGATGCATACCGACGGTTGCAAAGCCTTGTCGATATTGCATTAAAGTTAAAAACTATGAAAGTCACAGCGTGCTGTTTTCCATTACAGGTGGAACAGACGCAGTTGAAGGTGGGACTCCCGAAAATCTTGCTGCAGGAGCTGACTTGAATGGCGAAGTGCCCAAGAAATCCTTTCGATACTATGTATTCCAGAAGAACAATGATCGAAGTAAAATATCATTTTCCGTCACTGCAACAACTGGTGCAGTAACCATGTATGTGAGTCGCGTAGAAATACCAGGAACAGGCCGTGTGCGTTTTCCTCAGCGATGCGTACGTCCACAATGTACTGGTTATGGCAGGGTGGATAGACAGACATACACATGGCGCAGTTACCGAGGACATACACAGATGATTCAAATAGCACCTTCGGACCGCCACTTTTGTACGAGTTGCAACTATATTGTGGGTGTTTACAACCACGGTCCTGGAAAGGCCAGGTTTACGGTGAGCTCTACTTCGGAGCATCATACGGAAACCCTCGTTGAAGGTCTGGCAGCACCAGGAGTGGTCAATGAAGGTGCTTACGAGTACTACCGATTGGTAAGTGTTTCCCGTCTATTTTCTCCTGGAATGTTCCACAACTAACATTTGACAATAAATTCGGCAGCCGGTTACTAATCCCACTGGGTACTTGAACGCATTGATCATGCCAACAAATGCAGATGGTCGTACAGAGCAGGATGTTTTTATAGGCTTTGGAGACTGCGATGGATGTACTCGAGAACCAACGAAAGAACATTATGATTACAAGAGCGAACATTTGGGGGCAGAATGTTTCTTTTTGGATTTGTCGCAGTACTGCACGGCTGAAAAAATAGATGAAAACGGTGTTTGTTTGATTTTTTTCGCAGTATATGGCAGGAAAGGCAATAACGGGCGCTTTAAGATTTTGGCCGAAAGGGACAATGCATTCAATAGCAGTATACAGCTCAGTGCAGGAGAGCCGTTGCTAGGATGCGTCCGTAGGCGTGGTTTCACTTATTATCAACACCGGGTTGACAATGCTGTCTTGACGCGTGTCACAATAACTTTATCGCCCTTATCATTATCATCGGATCCAGATTTATACGTCACGCTCGGTGAGAACAACATGCCAACAAAGGCAAATGCGGATTTTCGAAGCTATCAGTCGAATGGCGATGATATTGTCATTGTTCAAAAAGGGGACCCTTTGTTCCAGCAACATTGCCCGTCCACACAGGCGTATTGCAAAATTAATGTAGCTGTGTACGGCTTTGCAGAGGCAACGTTTTCTATAACAGTGAGTACCGGGGTAACGGATACGCTACTACTCAGTGGCGTGCCAAAAAGCGATTACGTCCCGAAGGGAGCCTATAATTACTACCGATTTTCAGTGCCAAAGGGTACCAGCAAGACTGACACTGCCAAAGATGATATCACAATCGTGTTGGATACACCTAGCGGAAATAATGGAGACCCAGATCTACTAGTCAGCAATCACGATGACCACAATAAACTTCCCATCTTGTCAGATCCTACAAGCTACCAATGGCATGAAAATTCGCGAGGAGGTGGGTTTATCTACATTTCTCACACCGAAAAGAATTATAAGTACGACAATGACTTTGTAATTGCTGTATACGGCTTTACAAATGCCACGTATACATTGCTGGTGAATATTGGGATACAGCCGACGACCTTGAACATTGGGCAGCAAATTGAAGGAAAGGCTCTGGCCAACAGCATGCAGTACTACACTATCAAGCGTGGCATGAGCAAGGAAGATGTGGTAATCAGCGTAATGCCGCTTAGCGGGAGGCCATATTTGTACGCATTGGCAACGAAGGATCATCAATTTCCATCAACTACGCACTATCAGCAGTCCTCGCGCAGCTACCGTGTCAAGTCAAGGAATACTGTTATCATGAGAAACGGGACTGACATACCTGCGGGTGTTGATACCGTACTTGCGGGTGTGTTTGGTTACAATGGAGTCGCAACCTACAAAATAAGAGCGTCTCTGTGTGGAAAGGTGGAAACACTTCAAGATGCGTATCTATACCACGATTTAGGAGCTTGCAGTAGGAATCACATGTCATTGTTCGAGTACAATCTGGCTGTCTCTGCCAACCAGTACAACATTGATGAAGACCATATGCCAGCCTTTGGTAAATGCAAGTTAGAAATCTCGTACACGAAAACGAGTGGTACTCCGACTTTTGCGCTAAGCGTAGGAGAAATGCCTAGATGCGGTTCGACCGGGATCAAAGGCAAAGTTACGTGCCAAAACAGTATTATTAGCATGCAAAAGTCATTGCAGAGTGTGTGGTATCAGTCGTTTCTTGTGGATGAAAACACCCCTGAACTTTCAGCGCACAAAGGAAAACTTTACATAGGAGCATACTCAGCGGACAATGCTGTTTTTAGCATTGCAGTTACAAGGCGCTGCGAAGGGAACTTTGCCCCTACTGTGATGTCTTTGGGCTCGAGCGGTGGATTTGTCCCGTCCTTTACAACAAATTATCCATACTGTGATATGGAGATGAGGAGTGCACGGACACGATTGTGTGGTGCCGGGGATAGCGCAACACGCGAAAGTGCATTCTTTAAATTTGAAGTAAGCAAATCAGATCTTCAGACTGAACGGCACACAATATCTGTGTCGGTTTTCTCTCTTGAGTACAGCAAGGGCAAAGATACTTTGACGCTTTACGTCACGAGCTGTTTAAAAAGCGTATGTGGGCAACGCAATGTCATACCTGGCCCTAATGTGAAGCATGACAACGTGGCGGGAGAGTTTCTCCCGCCAGACACCCTGACTTACTTTATTGAAGACAGCACAAACGAATGCATTCCTACAGAAACGGACAATTGTATCTACTACTTAGGCTTGTATGCGCCAAAAGAACCAACAGCAAGAAACATACCATTTGGGCTGAAAGTGTTTGTAAGTAACACTGGCCAGAGAACGGTGGTGGTGAACGAAAATAAGGTGTTGGTCGGCGGGCACGCTCAAGTTGTGTGCGCAACTAAAGAATGCAACAAACAGCTGTCTTTCTTGATCCCAGCCTACGGGGACAAGGATAGCCCCAAAAAGCCTTTGAATGCAGAGCTAGAGGTATGCCAAGGGAACGTCGTCATTGACACTTGCTCCGCAAAGGCCCTATTTACGGACGATTGCCAAAAGAACAAGCTTGAAGACAAAACCATGTCTGCAAAGAGTGGTGATTTGCCAAGTGAGCACGTGGTTACCATGACCCTACCTGATGTTGAACCGACGGCAAACACCTACATGACAGCTTATGGAACGGGTATTTTTAAGTTTTACCTAGACCGCGGTTGCCCAAAATGCAAGGTGTTGATTGTGCCAACAGAGGACGTTAAGCATGCATTTGGAAGCGAAGGTGTAAGCGTCAGTTTTACATGGCAGCCATCTACAATCAAATCGGCTGGTTCTAATGGCGATCCTATCAAGGGCTTGGGGGCTAACTACATGGTATACATGGTGGAGGCTGGCAAAAAAGACGACACTGAAAAGGCCATAGCCCCAGCCAATGCAGTTCTGTACACCCCATGCGGGCTGCAAACGTTAGCCAATGATCAGCCTCAAATTACAAAGTATCTTTCGGTAAACGGCAACCACGAAGGTGATGGAGTAACTACAATTAATGTCCCCGACTTGCAGCCGAATACGCATTATATTGTGACGATTGTTGCTGTTTGTGACGAGAATTGCCAAAGGGGAGATACCAACGAGATCCAAGGGGAAGCGTTTGACTGCGATAAAGTTGGCAAGGTACTGTGTAAAGCCTACAAATCTATCAAGATCTTGACGGGGGAGAAGATAGTTAAATCTGGTTGGGGACCGTACATTATAGCAGCAATTGTTGGTGTAGTCATATGCCTTTGCGCCGGCTTCTTCGTATGGAAACGGCGGGTGAACAGCGAGCAAAAGGAGCAATACCAGATGCAAGATGTGAGCACGCTCAATTTTTCTTTGGATAGTTTGAACATGGGCGTTGGGAAAAAAGCTAGCCGCTACGAGCCGCTTGTCGGTGGTTATGGTGGCGATGAAGGCGATGCCGATGATGGCAAAACTAGTTTAATTACCCATTTCTGAAGGGAGGGCAATTTTTCTTTGACACGTTTAACACGTAAAAACTTATATTATAAAAAACTACTTTAAAATGCTTTTATAAGAGCTTATATATACCTTGTCGATGCAACGCAAATACTATTTTTACAAACTGCTTTTGGACCCAATGCAATCAGGCGCTCTGGCCGTAATACTCTACTTCCAAACGATCCAATTTGCTTTGCGTAACCATGCCCGAGTCGATATTTTGTTTACAGATGGCCAGCATTGCTTGGGCGTCAACGATAATTTCTAAAAAAATAGCCTTACTTTTCAGCAAGTTTAGAAGTTCGTTCTTGTCTGTGCAGAGCAATAACCGTTGCGTACTTGTCTGCAAGATGGCCATAGTGATCGATACAACCCCTATGTTGACACCTTTCTGAAAAATGAAACCCCAAGCTTGCCTCAACATGTGCCATGGCATAGTGCTGCTGAACAACGTCAGCGCCCACGTAGCAAACCATGTCTTCGTATCTATGTCCAATCGTTTAAAGTGCTCGAATAGTTCTTGTTGGTTCTTGTCAGTCCATTCAGACATTAACATGTCCATCTGGTACGCCATCACCATAAGCCGAGGCATATTGGGGAGAAAAAATTGCCTCAAATTGTATTTGGGCATCTTCATCAGCCGCGCGAACACCCAGAATGTCTGCCGCTCATCAACCCTCGCCTTTCGGTTCTCGTCGCCTTTTCCATTTTTTTGCCCCTGCTTCAGTTTACCCAAGCTTTCCGCACTGCATGCCAGCAGGAATCCAGCAATCAAGTTCATGCCCTGGACATAACCGACCTGAGGGTCGTGGAGGGCATAAGCGTGCAGGACGTTCCGCAAAGACTGGTGAATGGCGCTCGAGCCTACGTCGCCTGCACCCTGTTTGTACGGTGGGACATCCCCAAACGTCCGGGGCAAGTCTTGGACAATGTGTTTGTTCGTGTCGAAATCCTTGAGGCTTAAATACTGCTCGTATAAGTCTTTCCTATACTCCTTGGACTTTGTCAAGTGTTGCCACTGCACGAAACCAATGCTCTTCCCAGGCGTGCTGCCGGTGAACTTCCGACCATCGTTCGCCAAGGAACTAAAGCACGGGAGCAAGTCGTTGTGGTCGGTAGCGTGTTGCAAAAGTTTAACTGAAAAGTCAGTGAGTTCCGCGTTGACAATCCGCGTTGATCGAGACGTGTGGCGCACCAAGTCACTGAGCTTATGGAGCGATGTGTTGACCTTGGTCATTTTTTTGCATAGCGGTACGAGGTTTTTGTTGGCCGTGACGTGTACGCCTTTGACGAATTTATCATTGGCGTCCGCCAGCTGCGTCAGCCGCCTTGACATTAGCTTCGAGGGTTTCGCCGTCGACGGGGCAGGCGGAGGGTCGATGGCGGTACCATCAGCGAGACTCGTGCCCGACATTTCCTCGTCGTTCCGTCCTTTCTCTCCTTCCCTCCTTTTTTTTTTTCTCTCTCTCTCTCAGCACTCGCGATTCCAGACACAACAATCAATAAATAATATCAATATGATAAAAAAGGAAGAAAGAAGAAGAGAAGAAGAAGAAGAATAATCCATCCTCTCCTCCTCATCACACATAATAAATTAATCAAAACAAAAAACACAACACAAAAAAAGGAATAATATATAATAATAATAAAGTTTAATAATAATAGTGTAATAAAATAAGTAACATTATTTATAATAGCTAATATCTCTGTTGTAGTACTATCAGAGGTTTGGCTAAATGATGTGGTATGTGGTATGTGGTCTTCTTTGTCAGTGATTTTGCTTACAACTCGTTAACTACGAACTTTTATAGTCTAAATTATTCGAAGGCTGCCGTGTTTGCCGAAATTCTCCCAAAAATTGCAGGCATATTAAATAAATACACAGAAATTTCAGAGAAGCCAAGAAGGAAGCAAAGGTGCAGGTGTGTGGTTTGGAGTTTCAAAATGTGTATAAAGCAGCAGGTGCAATTTGTCCTGTTGCTGTTCGCATTCTGAAATTTAGTGTTTGCTCATCAGGGAATTGTTCTATATTTGACTTTAATGTTCGGATGACCACATTATGTTGGCGTAATTCTGTTCTAATCTTGTTTGATATTTGAAGATCCATTGCATTTATTTCATTTACAGTATCCTTATTATCATCATTGGATGTAAAATATGCAGCAAGAAAGACTGGCTTTTCAGTTGCTTGAGCAGGGCCAATAAAATGTTTAATCACTGATCACGAAGAGTTAACAATGTATGGATTGTGGAAAAGGGCAAGTATTCCCTTGCCGTAATACGATTATTTTTTACAATAACATCACAACAACACAACAATTATTATTATTATATACCCACACCCCAATACGTCTTCGCGACACTCTTCACACACACGAGTTCCATGGAGTTGTATAATACAAATTCTAACGCAAATTATTAAACGAAACTCAACACACATATCTAAATTCTATATTCAAACACAAAACAATGGCAAGCAGCAGCAGCAGCGGTCTCCCGAACGAAACAAACAACGACTTTGGTGACGATAGCATCGATGGAAGAGTCGCGGCAGATCTGGACCCCAAAGAAATAACAAGGCTTACGGGATCTAAACGGCAATATTACAAAACGGTCTTAAATGAAAGCAAGGACTATATGGAAAAACAACTTGCTGAAAAGAAGAGTCGTAGGTATCGGAGGGATACGATTACGTTTAAAATCTTACGGGACTACTTTAACAAGCACATATTATATACATATTATATCCAATATTGACCGAAAAAAATAAGATGAAGCGCCTTAAATGGTAGTCAAAAACATAGTGTTGCTAGCTCATAAGCTGAATCACACAAAGCGTGATAAAATAGAATTTGTTGAAATGGATACACATGAAACAACAGTCACACTACGAGTGGACTATTTCTGGGCAGCTACAGCCACCCAACATGATGATTTCAAGGTAATGCTTCGGAACGACTGGCCATTGTGGGAAAAAGAAACTGTATTACTCTTGGGATGTCAAATCCATACTTGTATCTATGGCACCAGGAACAGCACTGGCACCAGGAACAGCACTGGCATCCCTTTAGTTATGGTAACCCTAACTTGGATACACACACATACACATCACATATACGTCGATCGACGACGTGTGAGCGGCATGGCCAGAAAATTCAAGTAGGGGAAATCTGCAGTCTTTGCTCAATAAACACTGTGGATATAAAGAATTGCGAAAAAAACATTATTTGCGAAAATCCAGGGTCTGCTAATATAGCCTTGACGTGCGACATGTGCCATCGGCATTTTTGTAGTTCTTGCCTTCAGAAAGTCAAGAATGAAATGTTAAAATGGAAAGATAACGTGCAACCTGTAAATCAGAGTCCATGCCCAGAGTGCATGTATCGTCGCGGAAGGAGTGCGTTACAGTATCTACATTACCAATATAATAATGCTCATTTCCTTGTTTAAAAATCTCAATTCCATTATCAATATCCATTATTATGTCCACCATATCCACAAGAAACAAGTTTTAGCATGTGACATGGGAACTGTGTAAGTCCACATGAACTCTTTGATATGTTATCGTATGGTGGCAGATTGGTGTCATTTTATGACAATAAAAAATAAAAGCATTTGATATGCACCTGGGATTAACACCATTCTTTTATAACATATTCTACCATTTAAATTTGTTGTTTCAAAGTGGAAGACATTATCAACATCCAACCCTTTGATGATTGATTCTCTCGTACTCGTGCTCCTCTTCTGTTTCTTCAATGGGAAATATCTTTTCCATATCAATCATTTCATTAATGATAAACGCGGAAGTCTTCTTGAATTCCCTTGCATTCATTAATCCAGGAGTCACATTATTATTTATAAAGTACGCCATCGCCGGCAACAACAAAGTGCTTGCACTTATACTTACTTCAACAGATGAAAATCGATCAAGGAAATTTCTTTTGAAATAACCTTTAACAGAGTATAAAATTCTTCTAGCATATCAGATTTCACTCTCATCCCACAAAAATATTTCTTTCTTTTTTCTGTTTTTATTATTTTGACTGCCCTTTGGCCTACCTCTCTTTTTTCTCTGCTTTCATGTTCTTATTGTACTCATCTGTTGTCTCTTCCAGTGCCTTCTGGATTGTTTTCAGCAGTTGATGATGGGTTAACAAACCAATATATTTTATGGAATTTATTACCATTGATCACGTCCCAGAAGCAATTTTTGGGAGAATTTCGGGAAACACGGCAATCCTTGAAGTCTACTTTTCGAATATTTTTAGACTAAAATATTTCGTAGTTAACGACTTACTTATAGGCAAAATCACTGACAAAAAGGCCAAATATTATGAAGTAGCAAAATCTCATTATATTATCATTCTCTGTAGTAGTATAATAATAATATCTGCTGCTGATGATGATGATGCGACGTGCTGATACAACATCATTCATCATTCATCACAACGACCTCTCTCTTTCTTCTCTCCTCTTCTTCTTCCTTCATTGATTATTATTACTTATATTTATTTCATCATCAATTATTATTATTACTACATACTGTACACTCACTCTCTCTCACACTCTCTCTCTACGCTGCTACGACGTACGACGTACGAATGCAGACCGCCGATCATCATCACCAACCCAACCACAACTGCCTGCGCAAACACACTTTTAACTGCGCTGCACACGATCACACACGATGAATTTCAGACGGTTCCTTGCGAGACATGCTCGCATTTCGCTTCCTCGGGCGACGCGTCCAACGCCATCAGGCAACAACTTTTCCTTCAGCACGCTCTCTTACCAGGACGACTACATAAAAGACATTTTGAAAGATACCAAGGTGATCGCCATGGTGGGGGCGTCCACGAACTGGAACCGACCTTCCTATTTTGCGATGAAATACTTGCAGGCAAAGGGGTTCAGGGTGATTCCGATTAATCCAATGGCTGCAGGGAAAGGGGATGGCACGCTTTTGGGCGAAAAAATTTACGCAAACCTGGACGACATTCCAGACGACCTGAAAGGGCAGGTCGACATGGTAGACATCTTTCGAAGGCCAAGCGACGTTGGACCCATTGTCCAGGAGTCGCTTCAGCGACTTCCCGAGCTAAAGACGGTTTGGATGCAGCTGGAAGTTGTAAACGAGGAAGCAGCAGCTCTTGCAGAGGAAAATGGCTTGAACGTGGTGATGGATAGGTGTCCCAAGATAGAGTTTAGCAGACTTTTTGGGGAGTTGGGGTGGCATGGGTTCAATAGCAAAGTAATTTCAAGCAAGCGAAGAAAGGTTGGTGGTGACGGGGGCGACGGTGCGAGCAAAGGTGATGGGACAAAGCCAACGTTTGATGGGTTTGCGACGCGAACGATACATGCCGGTAAGTTTTTGTTTCTTAACAAGCATCCTCTAGTAACTAAAAGACTAACCTTTTCCTACGACATTCACCCACTAAAGGGGCAACCCCATGCGCGACGACTGGGGCTCGGGCGACGCCCATATACCAGACCTCGAGCTACGTCTTTGACGATGCTGACCATGCTGCATCGCTATTCAACCTCCAAACATTTGGCAACATTTACTCCCGTCTTTCGAACCCCACAACCGCAGTTCTGGAGGAGCGTATCGCAAACCTGGAGAATGGGCGTGGGACCACCTGCACCAGCAGCGGCCATTCGGCGCAGCTCCTTGCCCTCTTCGCGCTGATGTCCCCAGGAGACCGCATCATCAGCTCGAACAAATTGTACGGGGGATCCATAACGCAATTTGGCAAAACGATACAAAAGTTTGGGTGGGAATGCACCTTTGTGGACACGGACGATCTCGACCAGGTGCGCGAGGCGTTCGAGGAGCACGACAAGGAAAATAAAGTCAAAGCACTTTGGTGCGAGTCACTGGCGAACCCTGGAGGCGTCGTGTCCGACATGGAGGCGCTGTCCGCAATCGCCAAGGAGTACGGGGTACCTTTGATTGTCGACAATACAATGGCCACGCCATATCTTTGCCAACCTATCGAACATGGCGCTGACTTGGTGGTCCATTCAACGACGAAATTCATTTCTGGTCACGGGAACGCGATGGGCGGCGCCGTGGTTGACAGGTAAGTATTCACAGTAGCCACCCATGCAAACGTCTAGACTCACTCTTGCTAACCCTTGATCAAATCCAGCGGGACCTTCGACTGGGCGCAGAATGATAAATTCCCATCCCTATCGAAACCGGAACCTGCCTACCATGGTCTAACATTCTACGAGACGTTTGGTGACCTTGCGTTCACAACGTTTTCCCACGCGGTCGGCCTCCGCGACCTGGGACCGACGATGGCACCAATGAACGCCTACTTGACAATCACTGGCATTGAGACGTTGCCGCTGCGGATGCAAAAGCACGTCGAGAATGCAATCGACGTTGCTAAATACTGTAGTGAGGCAAGCGAAGTAGCATGGGTTTCTTACGCGGGGCTAGAGACTAGTCCGTACTATGGTTTGGGCAAGAAGTATTTGCCGAAAGGGCCCGGCAGTGTTTTCACGATCGGGCTGAAGGGTGGGTACGAGGCGGGCGTCCATGCAGTGGAACGCGTCGAATTGTTTTCCCACTTGGCAAACATTGGCGATACAAGATCGTTGATATTGCATCCTGCCAGCACCACACATAGGCAGTTGACGGTGGAGCAACGAGAGGCATGTGGGGCTGGGGACGATGTGATTCGGCTAAGCATTGGCCTGGAGGACAGTGGAGACTTGATAAACGACTTGAAGTATGCGTTTCAATACTAAAAGAAGGTGTTTGGGTGCTCGACCGTTATAACACCGTGTGGCAGTAATTACAACCCCAAGGTGCAAGCGCATAGTAGCAAAAACGAAAATTGTCATATGTTTATATGTACGTAGCTGAAATATTTTTTTACATATATTTTATGTGTTTACGACGCGCTCTCTACTTTTTTTAGTTGTATTTATTTTTGCCTAGATGAATTTTACCCCTACCTCCTCCACGTTGCTGTTGTCAAAGACTTGGCAAAGGTTCTGCTTTTGCATGCGCGCAACGATGCGATAAAATACTCTTGCATCCAAACCATTGAATGGCTCGTTGGCACTATCATCACCCTCAATAAGGTCGTAAATCGTAAATACATCGCCAATATTCCCGTATCGCCGGGCCCAGTCGTACACCAGCTTTGCCCACTCGTCCAGGGGCTTGTAAAATACCATACACTCCGTCTTGTTGTCAGGCTGAACCCAGTCCGCGTAGCCTTTGCTGATGAGGTGCTCGACAACCTTCCTCCGCCCATCTGCATCCAGCGCACGTTTGATGGTAGCATTTTCGAAGAGCTCAAAGTCGCTCAACGACAAGACCGTTTTCTTGTGAAATTCGTGGTACTCTGTGATAATCTTTGTCCATGAGTGCAACTGTTTGGCCCTCGTCTGCTCTACGGGCTGGATGGTGAAAAGCGGTGGAAAGTTATGTATCTCCGGTGGCTTGTACTGTGCCAACATCGCCATGGCGAGGTGTTGGCTTTGGTCCGTACGTCGGTAGCCTTTTTGTCGGGGAATAAAGACGTCGGCATTCCCTGCGACGGCTGGGCATCAGAGGGCATTGGAAGGAACGAAGAAGTGTATTGTTGTGTTGTAATATATGTAATATTAGTACTGTAGTAGTGGTGGTGGTGTCGTGTACAGTAGTAATAATAATAATAATGAAGAGAGAAGAAGAAGAAGAAAGACAAATAATATAATATAGTAATGAATGATATAATGATAAAAAAATAATAAAATGGAAGAAGAAGAAGGGAAATAGGAAAAAAAAAAATAGCATAAGCGCAGCATAATAGCAGAGGAGATATATGAGAAAAAAAAGAATTAATGGATCGTCTTTTTTTACTTCTCCTATAAAATAAAGTAAACCTCTTCTGCTATATAAAATAATATAATATTCTAGATGAATAATACAATGACTATAATGTAATATGTAGTAATGATAAAATATAATTTCAATAATAATAATAATAATAATAATAGTACAGTATGATAAATAATTTCAAATGATTATGATAATAATAAATAATAAATACTGTAATAATAATAATAGTGTTCTTCACCTTGTTTTTTACATCATTGAAATAAGAGCTAAACCCGTATTTGCACCATTTCTGCAGACCCTAGTTGTAACCCTATCAATTCAAACATCGTCCTTAAAAAATTCTTTTTGTTCACAGATTAGTGGTGATTGTAATCAAACTTTTAATCATACACTGGAACATACAAATCAAACTTTTGTGCTTAGTCCAGGCAAAGCATCTACATTAGCAAGGGGAGCACACAGGAGCACTCAGACCCACAACCTCACGTTTGCACCAAAACCAGAAGAAAGCAACATCAGCAATAGCCACTGAACGTGCTCCATCATTCTGGAAGGGTTTGGAGTATTTACACAAGGAGTATGACATGGACAAGCAAGACCTTATATGTTTCATGTGTAAAAGTGTTGCATCAGCAATAGTACGTCAATACACTTGATTTTGTAGGTTCTGTTCCAAGAGCCAATAAGTCTCCTGACAGTTTCGGGTCATTACGCTTCAACCACCTGCTAATGCAATGGGTAGAATAACCAGTAGCAACGTGGATGGGCTTATCACGGAAGTAAGAGCTTCAAAGGGAGTGCAGTACCCTCTTGTTCGGAAGATCCTGGAGAAGGCAGGATCTGACTGGCAGAAGAGGAAGAAATTGAGTACCGCTCGTGCCATCAGGCGCCTGCGGAAAAAAGCAAGGACAGATCATGAAAAAAAGCACACTTTCTTTCCTTCGCTATCCATGTGTCTACAACCCTTATGCGAGCCCATGAAGCTTGCTGTAAAGTTTCCTTTAAACGTTGAAACAGGGTTAACGCCATACTTACACTCCTTCTTACTTCCCAAAATTATTTCTTTGGCTAGAGCCAAGGTTATCATAATCCTGGATGAGGTTATCATTTAAAAATCTTAAACACTTGTCTCCATTGCATCCATAATTGTAGGAACAGATAAGGTTGGGTTACGTATTAGAAAGTTTTGTCAAGGGCCCTACATTAATTGTATTAGTTTTGTTTTATCTTCGCTCATCTTCTAATATGAATACAATTGCAGTCATATTTGGCATACCACCGAGTACCATCCACTACCATATAATTAATGGATTATTGCTTCTGGAAACAGCATTGGCAAATCATGAGGAGACAAACTTCGATTTCAGCCGCGTGCAGTATGTTTTCAAACTTTCACCATCTTCTCTTACTGAATTCATAAGAGAAACATACTTGTGTATTTCGTCGAAATTACGAGAGCTTTCTCTCCCATATAAATTGCGTAAGTATTCCAATTTACTACGTCCTTCTTTGCCATATGACAACATGCCTTTCAAGCGTTTGTCTCACATCTCGTTTAACATGTCGTTGGCCATTGAATTTTTGTCAGTTAATTCCCCATCCTTCTTCCATCTGTACCTTTGGTAGAATGGGGAAACTATTTCCCACAGCTTCTTTACTTATTGTAAGTAGTTCGTATCTCTCTAGGTCCGTTGTCATTCTCTCTAACTGCTCGTCCATCTTTTGTCTTAACTTAACTGCTCGTCTATCTTTTGTCTTAGTTGAAGCAATTTCTGGCAGTATGCCACTGGGTGCCTTGCCTCTTCACTGGTAAGTTTGTTGATTCTATCGTTTAGATAGATAACATTCACTAGATCTCTTCTTTGATTATGTTCACAGATTAGTGGTGATTGTAATCAAACTTTTAATCATACACTGGAACATACAAATTACATTGGGTAACAATCCGCTTTGATTTAGGAATATACGACACATTTATCATTCACAGCAATTATAGGATGTTCAAAAAAATCATGCAAAATGATTTTTGCAATTGTAATTCAAATCAAGTACCGGTTCAGATTATTTACGCGTTAAAAAATATATCCAAATATTTACGGCTACCATTTCCGAATATCAAATATAAATATTTGAAATGTATACAACAAAGTCGAAGCACCTTAACCTTTTCCATGTTTACACTTCAAATCCCACGAGACTTGTTTCTTCCATGCCCAAATATATGCCAATTTTTTACTTCAAATGTTGTAGCCTTTTTTTCGCGCAACACATGTTTTTTGTTCTTGCTTAAATACTGATTTGCGGTACATGGTTGGACACGTGCTTCTTCTAGAGCCAAGGTGCTTCTTCTAGAGCCAAGGTTATCATAATCCTGGATGAGGTTATCATTTATCCAGAGTTTTTCTTCTTTCATCCCTTGAATTGACCATTTTTCCCTGTGTTGGGTAACACTCATCATGCTCAAGTCCTTACAAGCACAATACACGTGTTCGCAAGAAAAAGCCATCAGCCTTTTGCACATCTTGCAAGAATGCGGAAGTTCGTAAACCTGGTAAGTGTAGATTATGTCAAGAAAAAGACAGGATCATCAAAGAGGTAGAGGAAAAAGCTCGCAAGGAATGTGATGCATTTCTATGTGAAAAATGCTCAAAGTCACAGTTATGGCATCAGCTTTTCTTTGCTGATATTGTCAAAGCTAAAAGAAACATTTAGCAGTGAGACAGAACTGATTGTAGGATTGCCTATGTGAAAATAAAAGTCCAGAAATTTTCTATAAAGCTATAGCAGCACAAGACCAAGACCTGCACAAAGAAACTGAAGGGTTACTTACTGGAAAGTGTCCAGAAAAAGATTAAAGATCAAACGGAGGAAAGACCGACCAAACTCAAACGACACATGAAGAGACTCAAATCAACAACCACAAAAAGAAACTCGCCTAGAGCAGAAGCCGTCAGCGCCTTGTCCGTTCCTATGAGCCTGTAAACGAGCTTGATTGCGTAAATAAATTTCTCTCCTTGGGGCCCGACAATATTGCCCCCAAGCAACACAAATTTTTTCAAAATCCAATTCATGATTTCCGTTATAGGCTAGCTCAAGCTATGTATGTCTTTTGGCACAGTTGTGCCGTGCAGTGTGGACCCACCAAAGAACAACCACCTGTTATTTTCATTTAGATCCACTTTCAGTTGGTAGCCTGGCAAATAGAAATAACTACATTGATTTTCTTTGGCTCTTACGTTGGCACACACAGTGTAGCCAAGATATCAAACATACAACAATATCCCAACATTGTAACATGGAATGTTCATTTGGCAGAGGGCGACCTGGGGCTAGACGGTAACGGTGGAATACACGAAGCTATTGGTCACTGTGGAAATGAGAGTACTCCACAATGGTTGTACTTTATCCCGGGCGGTAGTAATCGTGGGCAAGGCAGAAGGAAGTTTAATAATTTCAATCCAGATAATTACAATTCAAATACGCCGAAGAGCCAGTGCCAAAGCACAGAGGTGCATAAGCTCCTTTTTTTTATGTGGTAGGTTCCACGGGTCCATTGAAATTGCTGCTCATCCCGTCGTTGCAGACGGTGAGACCTATTAAGCCCAATGAGCCGCCATTTTTTTGGTATTTTAAGTGCTCCTCAGCCCTAAGCTGCTCATCCCGTCGTTGCAGACGGTGAGACCTATTAAGCCCAATGAGCAGCCATTTTTTTGGTATTTCAAGTGGTAGTAATCGTGGGCAAGGCAGAAGGAAGTTTAATAATTTCAATCCAGATAATTACAATTCAAATGCCTTTGCAACTGATGACTTTAGCAAATGTGTCTTTGCTAATCCATCATCATTGTTTGTTTCTCCTGTAACAGCATTAGGTCTTTACTTCTTAACATGTGTTGTAGATTCTATTAAAATCTTTCCAGGAGATTATGAAGATAGCCACTTCACATCACAACAAAACTAACATCATTATAAATGGTTGGTCTTTTTAAGGAATCGTGCTGAAAATTAATCCTGATTTTAACTCTGGCCAAAAGTGGTGCATTTTTTGTAGATAGCTTTATTATTAGAAATAAATACAGTAATGATAAGTAATATAATATTATAAATTAGTAAGAATAATAGAAGATACTAGTAGTGTTGAATTTATTATTATTTGTTGTTGTTGTTAGTACTTAGTACTACAGGAATGATGATGTTAATGGTATGTGCACAGGCCGCGACGGAGTCACGACCGAAGCTACACAAGAGCCTTGCCTTATGTTGTAGTCGGCATACGCGTCCCTTGAGGCCCCATGATGGCCTTGCAAGGGCCGTACTTGTCTTGTGGCCTCGCAAGGGCCATACTTGTCTTGGTCTGTTGCTGGATGACCGCCCACGCCGCTGATGGGGGACCGGAGGCTGTGTTGCGCAACAGCGAGCGGTCGTTGTTTGCTCGCATGGGGTGGGACCAAACACGGGTCGTTGAAGCCGTCGTTGGTGGCGGGGCGTTTTCGCCCCCTTGCGTGCGCACGAGGTTCGCCACGTATATCAAAAGACAAACCAACTCGGCAGTGTATGATCAAATTTCTTGGTCCCACAGTGCACAAGTGTCGTACGACGCGTTTCCTTCGTCGTGTGGTGGGGCTACCATGGAGCAGGCCGCGAAGTGCACTGCGTACGACGTTGCATACGCCCCGGCTGCAATTGACACATCGAAAGAAGTTAGGTTGGATCGCTTGGCAAGGCTAGTACGGTATGGTGGACGTGTCGTGCTGAACATAAGCCTGACAAAGATACATGTTGGTGACATTGCTGGGATAGATTCCTACATAGATCGTAATAGTAATGGGACGCTGCAAGCGATAGAGTACTTTAGTGACAGTGATGGTCACTCAATGGCGTCCGTACGAAGATGCAGTACGGTCCTTGTATCGACGCTGGCGTTGCCCTCGCATAAAAACATTGAATCGATGGGACAGCCCTGCACGCGTGCCAGGCGGATCATGTTTGTGGCGCACCCCGACGACGAGCTCATTTTTGGATGGTACGGCTTCCTCAAGTTTCACCCATCATGCTGGCACGTAGTCTCCATCACGGGGAAAGGGAAACCAAGGGAGCGGCAGTTCGGTTATGTGATGCGGTTCCTCGGCGTTAATTCATTCGAGGTATGGGGTTACCGTGACTGCCCGGAATGTGTGCCATTTGTTCTGGAACACGAGAATGGTTTTGATACGGTCCAAGACCACTTGCGCCATACCATGGTTCGGGTAAGGCCTGATGCAGTTGTCACGCATAACCCGTTCGGCGAATACGGCCATCTGCAACACGTGGGACTTTCAAAACTTCTTTCCCAGATTGTAAAGCCGAGTTTCCTTTTCTACTTCAATCCAAGAATTTATGGTGTAGAGTCAGGCGGCGTGCGCTTCTCGCATGTCTTGATGCAAAATATCCCCGCGACTCGTGTCCTGTACCCTCAAGAGCATGGACGCACCATGGCATTCGATACGACGATGTCTACACCATTCATAAGTGCGATGGACTTCGCGGGCAATGTCCAGGGCATTCGCCAAGCTCTTCACCTGTACTGCACGGGCATAAACGCCCAATGGGATACAGAAGATCATTTGAAGAACTGTTACGAAGCTAGGATGCCAAGTGATATTGGAACAGTTGGACTTGCTGTCTCGAGCTGGGTGTTTCCCAAAGCGGACGTTAAGCGTCGTATCGAATGGCCAGGTACAATTAAAGCCAGTCCCCATCCAAAAAAGGTTCGCATGGAGCTAGATAAGATGCTCAGCCGCCTAGTAAAAACTGTGGTTTCAACATCGAAGCCATCGGAGGCATTTTACGCTGCAGATAAATTCTTTGAGCAAAAAGAAAAGGAAGATCTCCTAGTTTCGCAAAAAATGAGCAAGCACGTGTTGCACGATATGTTGTACAAAAAGCTAGTTCGAGCATTCAAGCCCATGCATTGCCAAGGCTGCGATGTCCACACAACAAATGTCCCCGAAAAGTGCCTTGTGACCTTCGTGCGCGAGGGCAAAACATTTTTCCACCCATTCACGTTCCGCGCGTGGATTGCAGTTTACCCCTCTAGACTCGGTACAGCCATATACGTCCATACCTGCATGGAACTTTACATCTCCGCTGAAGGAACTGCAGATGCGCGCGTAAGCAGAACTTTCAACAACAATATTAGCATTGAATCTCACTTTCAGATCGAAGATCTGAGGTTGTACCTAGGCAAGTATTTGTTCCACCTGTGTAAGGTGCGGATTGACGAGCTCGCGGTGCGCGTAAAAGCAATCCTGGAATCTGTACGTTTCGAGATCGAGGAAGGATCGTCTTCGCTTCCGCAGCTTATTGCCGTTGATATGATAATAGACCATGCCGGGACTGTATACCCCTTGCAGTACCATGAAAAATCGTTCGCCACCCCAAACAACAGGGTTGGGCAAACGGTGTTTCACGATCATTTTGCCCTGGTACTGTACCACCGCCAGCATGCTGATGAGCATCTCCTTGCAGGTCCTTTGCAAGATTTTCATCGCTTTCGGTTGGTCAGTTTTCATCGCAACGGCGAATAAGGTTTGACCGTGTCTAATCGATTTTCAGAGAGTTAATCTTTCCCCTGCACAAATAAAATAAAACTTCAACTTAAATGTCTGTATGTCTGTAACATATGTACTTATATTTTTAAAAATATAACGCCCCATTATTTTGCACATATTTTCTTCTTGTAACAGTTCAGCCAAAAAACATTCATTACATGTGCGTATTCGTATGTAGAAGATGATTATTTCACCTAACTAAACCTATAAATAACAATAGTAATAATGCACCACATATTTTAACATTCAATATACTACCAAGTAGTAATATCCTCTTTAAAAAAATAAAAATAAATAATTTCAGCGTAACCCTAAACCTAATAATTGCGCCTTATGCATAAGCAGTATTCAGCAGGAGGAAGAGTTCTACTACTACTACTACTACTGCATCATCATCATGATATGGTCTTTATTACACACGTGCACCTCCGTCCATCGCCGCCGTCGCCTGGGTTTGACTGAGGTGGACGGTTCTTCCGAAGCCTTGCCGAAATACCTTGTGTGATCGCATATACGGGAACGTTTAGCATGCACACTAAATTGCTACTCGCGGCAACGCTGGTCACCTTGGCCTGCGGGGCCTTCGCAGGCAATATCCAGGACGAGTCGAAGCAGTCCATCACCTACTTGTTTGGCAGTGCTTGTAAGTAGTTGCGCTGAAACCTCCCTCCTCCTCCTCCTCCTCCTCTTTCACCAGTCTCGCTAACATATTCGTTTTCAGGACCCACATGTCAGGCGTTTGGGCGAGGCGACTTTCAAAAGATATATTCCTCCTTCCATACGTCTGTCAACATTGAGTTCATTCCCGCTGTCCCTTACAGTGCCACGGGGACCCCGATATGCGCCGACGAAACAACTTGCGATTGGGAAAAGGTCACGCTTTGCGCGTTCCAAAACCAAAGCGCAGCGACCCGTTTGAAGTTTTTGGACTGCATGGACAGCAACAAATTGCCACTTTTTTATGAGCCAGGCATTCCTAAAAGCTGCGCGGGTGATTCTGGCATCGATTTTGATGCAGTCTCAAAGTGTTTCGGCTCCCACCAAGGGGACGTGCTTCTCGCCATGGCGATGAACGAGACCGTGAAGCGCGTTGGCAAAGCCTCTTTCACGCTCCCAACGGTTCTTGTAGACGGCAAGGTTGCCTGCACAAGCACGGCGTGTGACTACAAATCAATCACGGACAAGTTACACGGTGTGGAGGCCTGGCAAGGGGGCCTCCGCAAGGTTGCCACGGACACTACCGATGCGGAGCCGTCAATCACGTACTTCTTTGCCTCCAAATGACCTGCATGCCGCCATTTCGGTTCAAACGATTGGGTAAAAGTTTTTTCCGATTTTGGTGGCAATTCGAAGATTGAGATGGTTCCTGCCGTTCGCGGGCTGAACACGACGTGCGTTGACGCTAAAAATTGCAACTACGAGCGTGTCACCCTCTGTGCGTTCAACCTCAGCTCAACGATGAAAGGGAAGGTTGACTACCTCGATTGCATGGATACCCCGTGGGACGAAGAGTTGACGTGGAAGAAACCCTTTTCCTGCGCAAAACAGCAGGGTATTGATGTCAAGCAGCTGAACGATTGCTTTAGTGGTTCCCTGGGTGATGTGTTGATGAAAGCTGCCGTTGAAAAGATGAACAAGCAATTTCCAAAGAAGGTATTTTTGCCACAAACCGTTGTAGACGGGACTGTCGTCGACGCTGATTATGACAGCATCAAGAAGCAAGCATGCAAAGATGGCAGCCGCGCTAGTGTGTGCTAGATTTTGACCAGCTGCAAATGTTACATCTGCGGATATCGCGACTGTTGCGTATATGATTGATGGGAATCCTAGATTACTAGGAAGCACGGAAGGCTTTACCCTGTTGTGAATGATGGTCTTGCACGAAAAACAACTTACACTAACTGTGCGAGACTTGACGTATACACCGGGCCTACCACTTATTGAGAATCAAATAAGTCGTTTTCCCTGACACATAAGCTGCATTTATCATCTTAGCAGCGCGATTACTCCATACCCAAGCAGAATGAGCAGTGTTGTATTGTTTAGGAATGTCGTCCATACATCTTGCTATACACTTGTTTACCTGTTTTAGCTTTTGTGAGACGATACTTCGGCGTAGCAAAAATGAATTTATTTAAATCAAAAAAGAAACTTAAAATTACTCGTACACACAAAACGCAATATCATAAAATAAGATATATGTGTGCGTATACACATAATTTTATGTAAAGCCCTCCACTAATATTCACCGCTAATCTATTTTAGCCAAAAAAAGCAATAAAAGTCACCAAAATAAAACCATTTTTTTGGATACTGGAAAAGTAACGTACCTTAACTGCTGGGCTGTCTTCAAATCGTTTTCAAATTCTTACAAACAAGCGCGTACATTCGTATATATGTATATATATATTCATTGAACGTATTCGCTAATGTTCATCTAAAAGGCTAGCTGTGAATCTTCGTGACCTTCAAAACACTTTATGCGTAACAATTGGCTTAATATCTGATTAGAGCATACCTCTCATCTCATCGCCTTCCTACGAAAACCTGTCGCTGACGAAAACACGACAATCACTTCGTATAAAATTGCATTTAACGATACAGTAGTACTTATCAATACTAAAATAACTATCGCATGCTGCTTTGCAAAATATCGTGGGAGAGATCGCTAAACTAGATTTGTCATGACGTGCCATGACGTATCTTGGATTTATACATCTTACTTTTTCCTAGCATTGTGAATGTCGTATTCCTTTTGAACATCATCCTCTTCTTCGACGGTATTCGTTTTCCCGCCTCCATTTTCCAGTTGCTGATGACATAGCCAATGACATGAGGATAATTGTTGTTGGGTGACGATTGTTAGGTGCGATGAACCAGTAAAGTCCCAAGAGCGCAGTACTTACTTTATCCTTCTCTGCTTGCCGTGCTCGTTCCTCCGCGGCTTCCTGCAATTGAGCCATTTGCTCCTTCAACCTCTTCATCATCTTCATCTGCTGGACTTTCATCCTCATCATGAAGCTAAATGTCTGGTACTCGGCCATGTTTAGCTAAACAAATATACAAAATGGGAATTTCATGGTCAGTGATGGCGATGATCGGTGAGAAGATTGTATGCGTGATGAGGGGATAACTTACGACCATGTTGATAAGTTGCTCCAGCGTGATGGGTTGATAAAAGAATTGCAACGGCGGCGGATTATTCTCTTGATTTTCGTCGGCAGTCTTCGATCCCTCCCCGGTCTTGCCTTCTTTCTCTAACTGTTGTTGCCGCATCGCCTCTTGTGCCTTTCGTAGGCGCTCCTGAATTTTCCGCATTTCCTCCTCCTTTCTACAAGGCGTTCAAAATGATACAAGCGTATACGAGTTAGTTTCCAGCTGGCATATATATTGTGTATTGTGGTTTTTGAGGCAATCGTGAGGGGGGTATGGGGTTAAACTTACTTTGCCTTATCCTCTTCTATTAGATTAGATATTTCGTTGAAACAAGCGCCAACACTTTTGAATCCCTCTTTGTGTACAAATTCCGTAAGGTTTTCGTCCAACAACTCTTCGTATTCCTTGAATATCTCGTACTGCTCGAGGGTTTCGCCAGACTGCAAATAGTCATCCCACTCTTGATCAAACTTGGCCGCATGGCGCTCAAAGAAAGAGTCCATTTTCGTGTGCAGCATGGAGAAGGCAAACTCAACGAATCGTTGTACGAGGTTTGGTGGCTGAGGTTTAAATGGGTCAATAACTACCTCCGAAGTAGCCTCTACCTCGTTGTCCGCGGTCTTCCCGCCGCCACCACTGCCACTATCCTTCTTATCTGGCGACTTTCCCTCGTCGACATTGTCGCGGTCTTCCTCGTCCACGTACTTGGAGGACATGATACTGTACCTATAGGTTTGTGCGTTGTATCACTTCTCCGTGTAGATCACGTTTCTGCAGTGCGTATTTCAACGCGAAGGGAGTGCGAGGAGGTGGAATAGTCAAACACCTCGCGTGCTGGTGTCGTCCACCACCACGGCGATGAATAATGATGATAAATTAATAATAATAATAATAGTAGTGGATTATTAGT
>LT658508.1:0-26383 GCA_900128575.1 Stramenopiles sp. TOSAG41-1
ATGCAACCTCCGCTGCCATCACAATATGTAGTTACAGATCTCCTTTGAATAGCTGAACCTCCGCTGCCATCACAATATGTAGTTACAGATCTCCTTTGAATAGCTGTTAAGCGCGCGAAAAGCACCGCCTTTGGTTGCAGGCCACACGCGATGTGCACATTCTGTTTTAATAAAATAAATAAAGATTTTTGTTACAACACAAGAAGACATTAATAAGGATGATAAATATGATGAACACATGAAGTTAATAAAAAATAATTGCTACATTGTAATAGTAATAATAATAATACGGTTTACAATAATAATGATAGAGTGTATTAATAATAGTAAACTATGATGAAATAGATTTGTTATATACAGTAGTAGCACTAGGGTTAGGGAGTGTATAAGGAGGAACAACTCCACCACTTAAACTTCTACTCGGAGATCGAAGGTCGATAGGGGACATACCCATTATATATGTACGAATCACTGTAGTCCCAAAAGGTGTAGGTGGCATTAGATACTAAAGTACATACTTGTTACGATACGGGACAGTAAATATTTGTAGATGAGCACTTAATTTCTGGAAGGGGTGCCAAGTACTATACTCACCTCGCGCGTTGCAGGGCTAAATCCTCTCCCAAGCAATTAAAATGGATTTACTATCATCAATGTTGACCATAAAACCTTAAATGGAGGATTTCGTCGTTATTTTTTTTCCTCCATTTTTCTCTCTACAAATGTCTGCTGCCATGGTTGATGGTGATGCCTCGTGCAAGTATGAACGTTTGTAGCTGAATGGGTCCACAGGTACCTAGATGAAGGAGTGATCACTGCCATTTTTGAGTTCAATTTCAATTGTGCGTTTATTGAATTCATTCATCCTCATCACTCCTCCTATCACTACCACTACTATAACCGCAACAACCACTGCTGATAGATAATTATAATACACCAGCACACGGAGAGACGCATTGCCGGAATACTGACACAGCGATTACAGTCCGTTCCATCTCGCCCAACGTTACACGGCAAAGAGTTCCCTGCGCTTGCTCTTGCCGAAATTGCAACTATAAACTTACTTTTCAGACTGCCTTTTCGCCCGTCGATAGCACGTGGAGTCGCAGGAAGAGAAGCGTTTTGATATAACGTGAAGATGGAAACTCAGAACGAAGAGAATATTGTGGTGGAGACGTCACCGGAAGGTTTAGTAGACCGCGACGCGGAAGATGGGGGTGCAGATGCATTGTCAACTCTTGTTGATATCATGAAAGACCTAGATACGCATTACAGGGCTGATGATGACATTCAGGTTTTAAGAGACATTGGAAACGTTAGTGAAGGTATAGAAACAATAATCAAGGAGAAAGAGGTTGGACCACGCGAAATAATCAAGCGTCTAACAGAGGAAGTTGACATCGCCAAGAATCGTGCGTTACGACCAGAACCATCCAAGAGATTTCTTGAGAGAAGGGCTATAGTGGAAAAAGAAATCGAAGACATTGCTATGCGCATACAAAAGCATGCCCAGGAAGAAAGGGCCACACTAACCTCAATTGAAGCGCTTCAAGGAAGGCTAACAGAAGTGAAGAGGCGTCAAGCGAAGCTGCAAAACCAAGGTGCGGTGGACGCGCCGCGGGTCAAGTATGCGCTTAGTTTGTACGGTAATATTTCAAACATTGTATGGGATTACACTTCTGACAATGTTAAAGGTATCATTACATCACCTTACGGTGGTCCAGTCACAAACTTTAATATTGATCCAAGCTCCTGTACATCTTTTGAAATTACCAATCGCCTCTGGGGCTTAGGCAACTGTTAGAATCGGAATGCACGTTCGTACATATGAATCAACCTCGCTGCCCTCCGAAACGTGCGCTTCCTGCATGCCACCCAAAAGCAAGGTGCATTAATGTAAAGGAGCACACATACAATGGGATGTACAAACGAAATTGCGTATTTGCCAACCGTCTCCGTCTGAGAGATGGATTCAAAATTAAAGAAAATATCGATGCACAAATTATTGCAAACAGTTTGTGCACGCCCATCCATGGGTCAAACTGACTTGCATATAGGAATGAGTGTGTTTATCTAAAAAATGTAATTCTTACGTACTAATATTGAGAGGGGAAAAATATTTTACAAGTATATATAATTACACACGTGTACGAGTACATATTTTTTGTAATTTTATACGAAAAAAGAGTTCTTACTGAACATTTTAATTTTTAAAAAAATTATATTTATATATGGATGTTTTCTTTTACACGGAGGGTTAAAAAAAAGCGTTTCACAAAAACGAAAGTGATAGGCACACGGTGTAGACCCGAGGCATTTAACATTCCCCTCGTCTTGAATTTTAATCTGCCTATCTTCTGGAGTCAGAATGTGTTACTGTGGCGACCGCAGCTCGCCTCCCTTTCAAGTACGCCCCGCCAAAAAGCGGGATAAAAACAAGACTAGCAAAAATTAAATGGTATATTCCAAAGGGTTTTGGAAAAAAAATAAATGAAAATATGATCGTCGCGATTTTCCTAATCGTAGATATGATTGTAGTATTGACGCCTCCGATCAGATTTACCAATTTCAAGTAGCAAGCTACCCCAACAAAGGTGGAAAGTGAGCAAAGGCAGGTAGAAATTAACAATACTGGTCTTTCTGACAAGTTACTCAACAAGGTGAAGGCGCCTTCCGAGGTGATGAAGACTACGAATCCAATAGCGCTCGAATAAAAGTTAGTGTTTCCCATAGTGTAGAGAGGAGAATGCCCATTCTTCATCACCCTTTCCTGAATATTCGGTGCGATGGCATCAAAGGTTATAGCCAACCCAAGTAGGGCCATGCCCAGAAAGGTAGACTGTTTCCCGCCACCAGAGGTTTTGGCTGTAGAACCGTTAATGTATACGAATCCAGCCAAACCAAAGCACATCGAGCATGCAAATGCATAGTCAACAGTAGTGAATTTCTTTCGGCTAAACATAAATGATGAAATTATCATTGTCGGAATCAATTTACATGATTTACCAATCACTTTTATGGGATAAGAAACTTTAGTAATGGCTACGTTGGCCGCGCCGACACTCCCATACACCAAAAGCGTCAACAGCAAAAAATCCCTCCGGCCAGTTTGAGTCTTAGAAAATATATCACGCAAAAACTTGGGTTCATATGCATAGGCACCGATCAAACAACCGAGGCAATCTAATAGCCCAAGCCATTTTCCAGAGGCCACAGTCTTGCCATAAGTATTCACAAGAAACTCTTGCGAACCGTCGTGCGCTAGCATTGCGACAAAGAAGCCAAAACTGTAAATTAAAACTGGGGAAAACATAGTATTCGATGTCTTCGCAAGCACCTTGGTGTTTTTATCGACGGTTGCGCTGCCGTTTTCAACATCCTCTTTTTCTGACATGATTTGCCTGTAAGCGAAAGACAATTGGCCCTCTGAGGCGGCAAGTCGTTGATCGTAGCAGGCCTTCTCTACCACGTTGGGTCGTCTTCTTCTCTTCCATCATCCATCATCTCATCATCTCGCTCATCTCATCATCCACCTTTTATTCATCATAGTACTAATGACAACTACGAAACTTATGCTATCACTTGGCCAGTCAGCAGTAGTTAAAAGGTACTTACATGATAATAAAATAATAATAAAATCTTACATGATAAAATAATAAAATTTCAAAAAATATAAAATTCACAGGTAGCTAGCATGTAATACAGGCACTAGCTACTACTACTACTAACTTTTTTCAAATTGATGAGATGCTCAGATCCCTCTTGCTGCTGCTGGTGGTATTTTAATTTATTATATTATTATATTACATTATGAGCAAGGGTAACATTGTTCAATCGTTGTAGAATGCATCCACGGCTCGTTTCCCATCGGTATTCGCACTCAACGGTTACGGTGAGAGCAAGGAGAAGGTGAATAATGGCAACTTTAACATCAGATCAAACGAAGCTACTCCAGAATGCCGCCGCAGCATATACAAACACTGGCGGAAACGGCCTGGTGCAAGGACAGGTAGACCATACGATACAGCTAGGGAAAAGGGTGAAAGCAACAGTTGAAGAAATGAAAGAGATGGAAGAAAACTTTAATTCATCAAATTATGGCGACGTATTTCAACTAGACGTTTGCGTAGTGTGTGCCAGAAAAATTACGCATGGAGACTTTGCCATTGATACTTTACTGTCGATATCTAGCCACTAGCCTAACTTTTCCTAACACCTGTGGTGTTGCCTTTTAAACTCTTCCTCCATTTGCACAGGTTCGCTCTATCCCACGCATGTGGTGCGTCACTTGCGCAAAGAAGCGGGCGAAGGCATTGAAAAAACCCTATCTTAAATCTAGAGCAACAACGTCATGGAAGGATGAATGGGTAAAGTTTGCGAAGGAGATTACCGAGGAGCAACAGAAAGAGCTAGCCTCCGAGGAAGAAAATAGTAGTAATACTCGCTTGGAGCCAAATAATGCCGAAACTGGAAAAGCTTGGGGGTATATCGAAAATCTAATTGTTCCTACAAAAGACAAAGATGATGAAAATGGTAATATGGCGGTAAATGAAATGAGTATTGATGCGATCAGCTTCAAAAAAGGAAAGGTTCTCATTGAAGTTGTTGATTGCATAGTCCAAGGGGATTTGAAACAGGACAAATCTTACGATTTCTCTATTTTCATTACGTACAAAGCAAGTACATCCTTGCCAAGCGGCGCTTTGGTAGAAGGCAAAGGACAGACTGTTGTACAGATGAAAAGCGGAGAGACAACGTGTGCGGTAAAGGAGTACGGGGCGTGCGTTTTGATCTCAGGGGATGAGAGTACATTGACACCAGAGATGACGGAGCAAATGTTGGGTAAATGCGAAGTCCTTGCCAAATTTTATAAGAAGAAGTGCATGCCACTTGTATTGCAGCGATTGGATACTGCCCGCGAAAAAATATCTAGTTTATTGTAGTCAAAGGATATTTTACCTTCGAACAAACATAAAAGTAGCAAGATCAGTCTTTTTTTTTATACTTTATTCACCCTCTACTCTGAATTTTAGCACTGCTGGCTAATCGATTTACTGATAAAGGTTATTTCGTAGTTTAATGCACAATCTGTATCGTAGTCGATTGTAGTGTTAGTGTTAGGTTCAATAATCTCTCTCATAGTGGCTCGATAGTAGTGTTGGTGTTGTTCGCTTGAAAGGACTCTGCTGCTACTGATGGATGGCAGTGGTATCTCTGGAAAATAATAAATAAATTGTTGTTGTGGTTGCGAAAACACATTCACATTAGTCTACAAGAAATGATACTATTCATCCATTCACTTTCCTACTAGGATACATATGGAACACGTCGCCATACACACAAACACACACACACACACATACACACTCGCAGACAGGACTTTTGTTTTTACCAACGACAACCCTAGAAAGCTTGGACGTGACTTTTTTGTGTCAGCGCGTGCGTGTATTATCACGATTCAGACAGAAAGATAGCAATTAAATATTTTGCCATGACATCTATCGCCAATAATGCCCTACAAGATACAGACTCTGACGACTCAGACGACGAGCTCGATATATTTTCGAAGTTGAACGCTATGGCAACCAGAGCTGGCGAAAATGCTAAGCAAAATGGCGGGGCTGGCGAAGATCAAGACGAGAAGTACGAAAATTTTTTGAAAGTAGTAGACAAAGAAGTGCAAGACCTAGAGTTTGATCTTCTCCTTCCTTATCTTCGCAAGCAAGCGGTATTTACGTCTGTTGGCGCAATAGAACAACTACCAGAAGCGTACCGTAAAGAATTGGAAGAAATAAAGTCTCTGGTACAGTATTTTATTGATGGCAGATACCTGGATTTAATTGCCTCGCCTTCAATCTACCAGAATCTATTTGCACCGCAGGAAGAAAATATCCCAGTATTAAAGGAAGATAGCGAAGATGACAAATCTGGAAATGAGAGGAGCCTTGAAAAAACGAGCAATACGATAAGAAGCAATGCACGCGATATATACCGCGCGTCGGTTGCTCTTCGAGGCAGATGCGCAAATTTTGTACAAAGTGGAATGAAAAATGGTAGCAGTGTAGACGATGATGCTGACGATGAGTGTATAGATGGAGAGCTCAAATTACGCCGTTTCCTACGCGTCACGAAAGTGTTGCTAGCTGGCGCAGCGTCATTAAACTTGTATGTGCAGGCAAACTGGACTGGTCCACCGCTCAATTTTGAGAACGTTTCTGTTGGTGAGGATAAGGAGTTAAATTTTTTGTGGATGTTACCGATGTTAAAGGGACTGAATTCCAGAGGGAAAGAAGATGCAGCAGCCTCCTTTTCCTCAGGGGATGTCAGAACCGCCTGTAGATCGGCATTGGAGACGGAAGGTTTTTCTTCGTATCCACATTGCGAGGCGCCCGAGTGCCTCGTTGTTGCCCGGACAATATTTGGTCTGCTGAATGGGCCTTTCAAAGACAATAGTAATGGTGCGTTGAAATGGTGCGATAGGGATCCCATTAGTTTAGGCATATCAGATTCTACAGAAGATGCAAAGAAAATAAGGGATGTCCGGAGCGCAGCAACAATGCTAAAGACAATCCCTTGGTGGAGTGCTCGATCGACTGTAGCGCATCATCGTACGCTGTCGACAACGATTGAAGGATGTGAAAGTTTGAAACGAAATGCGAAAGACGAATTCGAGATGGCTATACGGTCCCACCCATTTCTTGATGAGGCTCGAAACATGATCAAGAATGATAAGGCAACTGTTTGCGCGCAATTGCATTTGGAGTGGGGTCTCGCGCAACACTACTGGAATGAAACGAAAGGGGCAAAATCTAGCATTCGGCAAGCCCAAGCAATTACTGGGTTATCGGCTAACATAAGTGGAGCTGTTGGAGTAAGGGGAAAATGGTCCAAAGAGACGGCACAGATGGTTTTACTGGCGGAATCGGCCAATAGCCCAGGCAATGGAACTTGTACAGAAAAGAAGGATAAGGCTGGAAAAAGCGCTAATGTAAACCATGACAATACGAATGCGGAATGTGTAAATAACGATAACGATGACAACGACCTTTTGAAAGACGGATCATCAAAGGCAAAAGTTAAAGAAATTTTGTTAGAGGAGATCGACCCGGATACACCTTTATTGGAGCGAATAAAGTTTTCAAAGGAATCACCTTACAAAAATGACTTGGCCTTAATCGACCAGGCAATAGTTTTAGGGCTTTGTGTTGATGTGAGCAATCAAAATCCGAAACACGGGTTGACAAACGAGCAAATGTCGGCGTATGTTGCTCGCGTAATGAACGTAGAATCTACTCGAAATTGGATGGTGTACACGACATCCCTAATTACAAAGTCGTTTGTCGAATACGAGCGATGGAAAACGAAAGAAAGATCCGTATTACAGCTTCAAGCTTTGGTAGACCAGCATACAAATCGTATCAGCGCCGGTCAAATGCCCACTACCGACATTAATGCCCCTGCCAACGAGCGCATGGCAATAATTTATGGGTTAGTTATGCCACCCTTGTTTGAAATGAAGCGCCAGTTAGCAGATCGGTACATGGGTATATACGTTAAGCGTAGTGCTCTTGAACTGTACCGGGAGCTAGAACTTTGGGAAGATGTCGTGCAGTGCTTGTTGGATACTACCCAGGACGATGAAGCATTATCTCTGGTGACGAAACAATTAGAAGTAAAGCCAAGTCCAATGTTGTGGTGCTGTTTGGGAGAGCTGGAAGATAATGATGATCACTTTCGGACAGCATGGAAACTATCAAACCAACGATACGCACGATCTATGCGATTACTGGGTAAGCGATTGTTTCATAGGGAGGAATACGAGGCCTCCATTGAATGCTACCTTGCGTCGCTAAGTGTTCGACCGCAAGAACACCATGCGTGGTGGAGGGTTGGTACAGCTTCCATGCGTCTTGAAAAGTGGACAATGGCCTTGAGAGCGTGGACTCACTGCGCAAGAATTGAGCCAACTGACGGAGAGGCGTGGGGAAATATGGGCGCAGTCTACTGCCGTTTAAACAAACTTGACGAGGCATACAATGCTTTTGACCAAGGTTTAAAACAGCAGCGGCAAAACTGGAAAATGTGGGAAAACTTTATGTTACTTAGCTTACGAACACGGCGATATGGACGTACGTTGTACGCACAGGAGCAACTGTTGAACTTACGAGATAAACGGGACAAACAAGATGCAAGTCAAATGACAAATGATTCGGCGTCAGGGGTTGATATAGAGACTGTAAATATTCTGACAAACGTGATCACAACAAGTTTAGATTGCAAGCGTGATCCATCTTTGGTTGAAACGCTGGATGATATCTCAAAAGAAAAAATATTTGATAATTTTAATACACCTGCCTCGTTTCATGCACCACGATTACGACGACTATTTGAGACCATCGAAAAGTCAGTCTCCGCTTCACCACCATTGTGGGCGTTGTATGGCCAACTGTGTTGTGCTATGGGTGATATGAAGAAGGCTCGCGAATGTTGTTCTACTGAGCTTAGAGTGCTAAAGTCCATGGAAGACTGGGAGAAGGATGAGGAATTTTGTATGAATGTTACTCGGACTACCTTGCGCTTTGTTGAGCTTGCGAGCACAAAATTAGGCGACCCAGTAAAGGATAAAGAAGCTCAAGAAAATGCAAAAATGGTTTTGAACAGCACAATAAAAAGTGTTGCAAAGTTTTACAAGGATAGTAAAATGGTAAAAATGTTAGAAGGTGCAGTCGGTGTCTAAAGTAACACTGAAGAAATCGATTTGAATGCTCCTTAAATACCTTATGTTATCAGTATCTCTCTCAATAATGAAGTTGCTTCGCAGTATATAATAGCTTGATGTTTTTAGCATTACTTTTTTAAAACTACGAATAAATTAATTATTACAAGCAAATACCAAATACCTGTGTAATTATATTTCAATTTGAAAGAAACAAGGTTTATCCAAGACTCCACTGTGTGTAGCCACCAGGCGGGGCACTTACTCTAGTACTACTTCTTCCTGTCATAACATTTCCACAGTTTTGGTTTGCCCCATTTGCATACAAATTAGAACTTAATGCATGGGTACTCTCATACGTTGGTTGGTATCTGGGCTGCTCCATTCTCTCCAATTGTGGCCTTCCACCACCAAGACGATGTGAGTTTACGCCACTTTGCGCCCCAGCAGCATTATAATTGTTGCGACTACTATTGCTTTCGGTGTTATGCATAGAATCATTACCAAATGTTGAAGTTGTGTAGTTTTGTGGCTTACCAAGTTTGTAGTTAGGCGCCCGTTGCAATGTTGTGTATCCAGTCACATTATCCCGGATTCGATTACCAACGTTTTGATTGTAATTATGAGACAAACTAGAAGAATTGCTATAATTTTTATTTGTGTTTGTAGACGGCAAACTAGAAGGTAAAGTACCTCGTCCTGCGTTACTACCACCCGTGCCCCCCACTCCATCCCAATGATAGCGACGAGTTACCCCCTGGCGCCGCTATTCGCCTAGTTGAGCTTCTCCCAGTCATCATGTTTCCAGAATTTTGGTTGGAACCATTCGCAAAAGCATTTGCTGAAACCATAGAATCTAGACTTTGAACTTGGAGATTTGAGGCATGACTGTACGATTGTTTGCGTTGACTGTTGTTGGCCAAACTTGCTTGATGCTGCTGCATTTGCATATTTGCGGAACCGCTGCTTGTGGACCACATGTTAGAAGATACATTAGCCCTACCTGCGGCCGAAAAGGTACTTTGTCTATTTTCTCGTGAGCCCAGTCGTTGCTGCTCATATAAATTGTTAGTCTTATTTCCATAGTTCCCACCATGACTGCGTCTGTCCATATTGCCGTATCCCATTCCACTTGATTGAGAATGATTACCACCGCCATTGTTTTCATACCCCCCTAACGAAAAGTTTGTAACCCCGCCACCAGAAGACCTTCCAGCATATGATGCCATACTATACGCTTTTACTTTCCTAGCCTTGAATGTAGACGCAGAGTAAGACTTCCAAGACGTGATCCGGCAAACGAGGCAACGTGAACGTCGTGAGTGCGTAGTCGCATGAGTGGCCACAACAATTGTACGTAATGATGATGGTGACGATTGTGTTGTTTAACACCGTTCGCAACAACAATTACAACAACATGTTATTGTAGTACAGCATTATTCTGCATGTAGCAATGATACGGTGGTAATAAAAATTGCAATGATGGCCGAAAGCGGAAGGTGTGATGATAATTGCCTAGCAAGCATATTATAAGACTACGAAGGCCATTTCAAAAAAGCATTCCTGTATGAGTCATTCATTTATGTATGTAGGAAGAGTTACGAAAAAAAAAACTGATTTAAAAACAAGAAGAGGGGAGAGGATCATAATCGGAATCCTAATACATCAACAACAACAACAAATTTCTTAATTCGGTACGCTTTGGAATGTGTCTTGAGCGTTGCACTGAACAACAAACAAAAAAGCAAAACACAATTACAATGCAACGACTTTTAAAAATAGAATTGGCATTTTAATAGGACCCCTGAGTGTTACCTTACACTACGATCTTTTATACCATGGAAGGAAAGTCAACGCCGGCACACCTGCACGGTAGTAATGCCAATGGTAATACACAATACAACTTACACATAACACATACTTGCAAAACGAGGACAATGCATCATTCGGTAAGAAACCACCCGGCGCGATCACCCACAATTGCACGTTCTATATTGAAAGGGTTGTTTGCGGAAACGTTTATTGGGGAAAGATGTCCCTGGAGTGCCTGGAATGCTCCCTGACGTTTAAGACGAAGGAAGAATTGGCAAACCACAAAAAAAATTTTTGTGTTGAATCCCAGTGGCATGATCCATTAGCGATGCAACAAGCGATGGAAACAGAAGAGTCGATGACTGGGGGACAGAAGAAAGCCTTATCTTTTGATGAAGTGCGAAGCTATTTAAGAAACCGTACGGAAAACGCAACGAATCCAGTTGTTGGCGCACTGACATTAAATGATATGAGGGAAGGTTTCCGAAAAAATGATCAGCAATTAGAATTACTCCACCAGCAAATATCAAGGCAACGCGAGAAAGAGAAAGCAGAAGAACTGCGCCAGCTAAAGATAAAACAGCAGAAAGCTAGAGCGCAGAGGAACAAAGAAGAACGCGAATTGCGCGATCTGATAAAAGGTTTGGAAAACAAAAAGGAGCAAGAACTAAGGCACAGAATGGAGAAAGAGATATTTATGGTATATGAGGGTTGAACGAGGGCCATTACCTGACACAGCTCCAGTCTTTGCGAAAGGAGATTGCTTTGATGTATACGTTGATGGCGCAAGGTATTTACCGTCAAACGTAACAATTTCCCGCTGCAGTATAAAAGTGCTTACGTCAGAATTTGTACCTGTCAAAATCACGGATTCTACTGGTAAGAAAATTAAGGAGAAAAATGTTGTAAGTCGATTAAGTGAAGATGCATACTCTCCAATGTGGAACGAAAGGCTTGAGTTTAGAGAATCAGCGTTTGACCCGACGTCATGTTTGATGATCCGTGTGGACACCGTTGAGGAAGGAAGTAAGGATAATGAAGTAGTGGGATATGCGTGCTTAAATCTTTTTAACGTAAAAGGAGAGACATATGGACCAGAAGGCCCAGGAGATTGTGTGTTAAATGAAGGAGGACACCAAATTCCAATTTATTACGGTGCTCCAACAAAGAAAAAAACATTCAATGTCGACAACTTAAAGCAGCATGATCGCATACCTTGCGCAACTGTGCTTGTCCGCATTCTTCCAGCAAAAAAACGAGAAGATGGCACTTCAATAAGCGCATCAGATAGTGACGCTAACTTAGATAATTTGTACATTCGTGCACCCGCCTATGCATCCGGCGCTTACAACTCCTCCTCTTGCATACCAAAGCCAGAAGAAGAACTCTTGTATAAAAGCCGGTACGATGCACCAGATTATACAGTGGCGCAACGTAAGTAAATTTGCACAATCCGAACCATATTTATAATTTTCTTCACAGCCTTATAATTAACAATTTTTTTTTCAAATTTCTTCAATTCCACTCATCAGGGTTACAATACGCAATCAAAGACAAAGAAGATAAGGACAAAATCGAGAATTTAGAGGACGCAAAAAAACAAGCTTGGGTAGACGAGAACATTTCAAAAAAGCAAGTTGATATTCTGAGCCCTTTTCGACTGGCTCATTATAACCAAGAAGCTGGCTTTTTCTTTAGGTGCGATGTCGGTTATAACCTGAAGTTTAAAGGTGGAGGACTATTTTCAAAAGCTGGCGAGATCAGTAAAGTTATGTTTACATTGTGCCCGCCAGCAGAGTTATATACAGTCAAAGACAAAAAGGAGGACAAGAAAAATACTTTTTTTACTTTAAAAACCGATTTAAATACACCTTGTTGCTATCCGAAGTATAAAGGAGAGAAGCAGAACTTTCATATACCTTATGACCCTAAGGCATGCTTCATTATAGAATGCAAAGGACTAAAATTAGAAAAGGACAAAAAAAATCCAGACAAAGATAAATTTGTTGTTAGTGATCTAGGGTGGAGCTTGTTGCCTATATTCCAAAAAGGCGAAATGGAAGATGCACCTGGGCATGTCATCTGTGGATTCTTTCAACTACCGTTGTTTGATGGTCTTCCACGGCGTAAAATGATACATGAGCTAATAGAAAGCGACATTAGTGCCTACGACTTGTTCACCCGCGAAACTAGGAATAAGGGCAAAGATGGCAAATACAAGTTGAAACCAGCAGATGGACATGGCAGTCTGCTCGTGAAGCTCTTGGATACTCAATTATATGGAATGGCTAAAACCTTCCTTAAAGATTTAAATACCGATCGATATGTCTGCTTTGACGATAAGAAATACAATTATGATAAGAGCAAACACAAGTCAGATAGCGGTTTATTGATTAAATGTGTCCCAAAAGGCAAGGACCCTAAAGAATTTGAGCAATTGCTAAATCAGCGTTTTGCATCCAAGTTAAGACTGGTGGATGCTGGGGTAGAACTGCTCCCAGTTGAAGATGATGGCGATGGCAACGACGACGACGACAAAAGCAAAAAAGGTAATAAAAAGGCAAAGAAGAATAAGAAAGAGGATGGGAAAAAGAAGGGTGCGGCAAAAGAGGACCAGAATAAGGAAAAAGCCTCAGAGGAATCAAATGACGACAAAGATGATGCAAAGGGCGAGACTGATAAAGGCGAGGTAGACGGTAAGTAGGTTGCCGTTTGATCACAACTGCTTGAGGCGTTCGTGCGAAAACTCATTAAAGTGGATCTCACAAATTAAATATGAAAATTTATTGTTTACTTTATATAAAAATGTAATTTTTCAAACCCCTCTGTATAAGAAATAATATAAAAAAAATTATCTCTCTCGGGGAAAACACACACATACATTTTTTTTTCTGCACGTACAGACACATTTATGCAACCATGTCTTTTACTTGCTGTACACTACTTTCATACTTTTTGTAGAAGTTATCAGCCAGAGCATTAAAAGGCTTTTCTACATCAATTCCTCGAAGGGCAGACGTTTCGAAGAATTGCAACCCATGATTTTGCGCAAACTCCCTACCTTCATCACTACCGACGACTTGTCTTCCACTACTTCGTAAATCACATTTGTTTGCAACCAGAACGCCAGGCAAACTAGAGCCACGACGAGTTGCTTTGATTTCGTTAAGCCACTGTCCCAATGCTAGGAAAGAGTCGCGATTCGATACATCATAAACTAAGCAACATGCTGATGCATTTGTCCAGTACTTTTGTAACATTTGTCGTTGATTGAAAACTTTTTGGCCTGACGTATCAAATATGTACTGCTCCACTTGTACGTTTGAGTTAGGGATGTCTACCATTTTCACTGCAAACTCACAACCTAGTGTCATGACATAGTTTTTCGGAAAGTTATGGCCACCACTGGTAAACATGTTGACCAGAGCAGTTTTACCAGAAGCATATTCCCCAACAACAATAACCTTTTGCCGAAGAACAAGCATCTGTCTATGTGTCGTCTCCATACTCTTTAGAGCCTTTTCTGCAGCATTTTCAAGCTCTTCCTCGTTTTTTGGAGGCGGGATATTTTGCTGGTTCCCACGTTGCTGAGGATCATCGCGCCCCGAACGCCCCGGCAAACGACTATTTGGGCTGTTTATGTCACCGTATTTACTGCTCATGCTTCGGCGCGCGCTTCTCAAATTCTCACTTATTTCAACTCCGTCGCTGGACGTTTTGCTTAACGTCAGACGACTATCTGGAACCTGGAAAATAGATTCTTCATATTCTTCTTCTTTCTTCTTCTTTTTTCTCTCTTCTTCTTTCTTCTTCTCTCTTGTGTTTATTATTATTATTATTTTTTTATCATACCGTGTGTAGTGGTATTAAATTTTATTATTACTACTCTTCTTTATCTATATTATTGATGATGTGGTATTATGAATTTACTACTACTATTATAGTGAATATAATAATAATAATAATATGGAATCATCTTTTTTAATTTTATTTATTATTATCAACAAGACAATCAATTCAGTCCTATTTCTTTTTTGAAAATTAAATGTAATTACATATTACTGATTTCGAGTTTTAAATACTATTACCACTATTTTTATTATTACACATGTTTGATATTTAATAATGATGTAACAATCTTTTTATTTTTTTCCCTTGGTGGCGTGTAAAGGTGCAAGGGCAGTTCATGCGAGTATAGTAATACGGGTACTTGGAAAGATTGAGACGAGCATGCACATGCATCCTAGTCACTGTACACGATCATGGTACAATGTGGACAATGCATCCACGGTATCCAGTTGGCCAAACAAACAGTACCCCTACCCCAATCCACCGGCATTGCGCCCATCCCCGCAGAGTACAGAATCCTCTAGTAGACGTGCCCCCACCCTCCCTACCACACCACCAGTTTTTAAACCCGCCCGCACCATTTTCAAAATGCAGTTGTTTGTACCAACAGACTCGACGACATGATGCTTGCTCGCGTAGCATTCATCTAACACAAGCCTGCCTCTCTGCCTTGGCTCTCAAAAAAACAGTTATACAGTTCGACGTTCTTTCTGCCTGTCTGGGATGTACCGTTAAACAGGTCAAGCCACTGCGCTGGTAATGCCTTGGAAGCTGCTCCGTCGTAGACTGACATAGGCACCTTTTGTACTGACCCTAGAGGTAGAGGCAATCGCAGCATGTTGTGTATGATGTCTATGTATCTGTATCCATGTACACTTCTGGTAGTGGTCCCCTATCTACCATCGCCTTGCCTTCTTTGTTTGATCCAGTAGTTAGTAGTGTTGTTGGTAGGAAGTAGTATTCATGCTGCAACAACAGGAAGAATGTAGCAGATGGGAATATAATAGAGTTGTATTAGCATTGTTGAGGAGGAGTAATAATTCTGCTGGTGAGACCATTACTTGTTGTTGTTGTTTACTTACTAGCGTGGCTGCCGTTGCGTTTTGCGTTATGGCCCAGCGACGACACGTTCTGCACACGGCCCTACAAGCCTACGGATACACAATTTCGCTCGCAGCACTTGTAGAAGCAGCAAAATCTGCTCCACAAGTAAGTAAACGAAGACAGAGCTATGAGCCAATCAGAGGCATCGTCCGTGGCGCCACCGATCGTAAAAGAGGCCGACCGAAATGTAAAAACAGAATATAAGAATGCTGAATATGACACTTTCAAGCTCGAGTCCAAAGAAGCGATGCTGCGTCCGGGTGAATCACCTGTTATGCGAGTTTTTCCACCGGTTGTTGAATTTCATGGCGTTGAAGTGGGAACATTGTATGTGATCACGATTACCATTCAGAATACGAGCAACACCGTCCGTAGGGTGAGATTTATTCCACCGAAAACACGGGCGTTCACGCTGCGAAACGAGCCGAAAGGTGGTTTGGCTCCAGGACTGGATGTTTCTGCCGATATCGATTTTTTTGCTGAGACGGAGCAGGACTTTCACGACAAGCTGACCGTTGTTAGCGGAAAATATCGTTTGGATATACCTTTGCATGCATTTGCACCTGCACCACGAATTGAATTCGATGGCTTCGTTGACTTTGGTGTGTGCGTTACAGATAATCCAGTCTCAAAAATCATCGAGTTAAAAAACGTTGGTATGGCAATAGGAGAATATGAAATTGAATACGACGACGACTTACCTATCAAGATTGAACCAAGAAAGGGGACATTGCACCCTTTAAACCCACCGTTGCGCCTGGAACGGCCTGAAGATGACTCTGATGAAGAACATGATACTGAGAGCATCGACAGTGAGGCAAGCAGCGAAATAGAACGAAGGAGGAAAAGGGAGGAGGAAGAGAAGGCTCGAAGGGAAGCAGAGTTAAAATTTCCAAAGAAGACATCAGAAAGAATCCGCATTGACTACACGGGTACCGATCTAGGGGCATTCCGTGCTATAGCAAAGGTCAAGATGGTTGGGCAGCCAGACAGAGTACTGGATATCAACGCACAACTAGTGGAGCAGCACCTTGAACTAGTTTTTCCAGAAGGGGGTGGTCAGGTTAGTAAGCTTGAATTTGGAACCTTGTATTTCGGACACGAGCGCTCCTTTCAAACACTATTAGTTAATAATGGGCCTTATCCAGCATCGTTCAATATTAAACTATCTGACGAGGCTGATGAAGAAGTGGAATCTGATGCTGAAGACGAAGGAAAGGCGGCTAAAACAGAGAAGCAAAAGGCACCTTTTGTCGCTTCACCGGCTGATGGGATTATCCAACCATACGCACAGTTGCCGATTAATTTAGCATTTTGCCCTAAAGAGCAAAAGAAGAAGAAGGGTTTCACTACTGACAAACCAGATGAAAATACTTTAAAGCAAAATTTTGGGGTACTAGGTATTGTTGAATGCGTGGACACAAAGCAAGCCATAAGCCTGCAATTGAGTGGAAAAGCCGTTGTTGCTAATGTACAGATGGAAGCATCCGTATTTGACTTTGGGGAGTGCCCTGTACACGATCGGCGCGACATTTCAACAAGCATCAGCAACGGTGGATCAGATTTATCGGCAAGGTGGTTCATTGATCGTGTTGCACAATTTAATTTTAAGCCATCAAAAGGAATACTTCATCCTGGACAAAGTCAAAATATAAATGTGTCTTTTAAACCAACTCAATTAGGTCGTTTCCACAAGAATGTCAATGTCCAAATTGAAAACGGTGCAAGTATATTGCCACTCCGCCTCGTCGGAACATCTGAAACCATCGGTAAAAGCAGACGAAAAATCATCGGTGGGCCAAACGCTTTACCCGAGGACTTTAAGCCGAAATCGAAGAAGGTTATACAAGATGACGAGTCCATGAACATGTCCCCAAAGAAAAAGTTTCGCAGAAACATGCCATGGGAGGACAGTTTGGCTGAGACCACGGAGGAAACAGGGAACGTAATCGGTACTGGAACAACCCCTGAGATCAATGTTGCAGATGCAAGGTACACATTTAGCGTTCCAGACCTAATACGAAGGCAAGCCCATCGTGCGCAATATAAACAATACTTACATGATATGCGTGTCCATCGAAAACGCCAGCAGGTGAATGCTGAGAGGCAAAAGCATGGTTTATCTGCCTTAGGGGATCCGAACGGGGTCGACATGGGTATGAACCCAAGAGCTGGCCTGCGCAGTCCGCAGCCAAAGATGCCACAGACAGCGGATCCCTTGTGGCTCGAGCGGCCAATGGACGAGGATGGCGGTGCTCCAAGGCGACGTGTAAGAGTACCAGCCGATGACAATAGATTGATCAAGCGTAAATTCAAGCCATCACCGACCACACCCGCTGAAGTCCGGGATATTGATGCTGACTTGACGCCAGACAATCTGAAAGATATCGTAGCTGGACCCAAAAACCTTGATTTTGGACGAATTGTGGTACGGTCTGTTGTAAGTAAATCTTTTGCTGTGGGTAATAATCTAGCTCAAAGTATTTTAGTTAGTATGGTTATTGAAGAAGAGGAATTGCATCGCTCAACGCCGGAATCACAGTTGATTCCACCTGGAGAAGTTGCTGGTTTCGATATTACTTTCTCTAGTCGTGACACGCAGAACTTTCGAAAAACCATACAGTATACTGTCAACAACAAGTACCAATTTAAGTTTAATGTTACCGCCGATGTTGTTCCAGTTCAGTTAGATTTATCACACGAAGACATAAACTTCAGATTTGCAGGCGACGATCTGGAGCCCGCTATTTCGGAGACTGTTACAATATCGAATCCCGGTAACGCACCTGCAGACTTCGCATGGAAAACTGGAAGATCAGAGGTGTTTACTGTCAATCCAAAGCGTGGCACAGTACCTGCATTTAAAGATATGGACGTCAAAGTTACATTTCGGCCGATTCAGAAAGCTTTGAAAGAAGATGTTTTAGTGATGTCGGTAGCAAACGGACAGGGTGAGGAAAGAAAACTGAATGTTGATGGAGAGTCTAGTGAGGGTAAAGTGCAATTCAAAAAAGGGCCGTTGGATTTATCCCAATTCGCCGTTGGAATACCCATTGAAAAAAGTGTAACAATAAAGAATGTATTGAAAACTCCAACTGTATATTATTTGACAGCAAATGCCCCGGGGATAACTGTAACCCCAACAAGGGGGCGCATTGGCGCGTCTGGCACCGTTGATGTGAAAGTTAATATCAAGGCACCGAAACCCCATAATTATATGGAAAATAGTATTACTGTCCAAGCCAGAGGTGGCATGACGAAGCATTTGAAGCTTCTTGGCGAGGCGTTAATCCCCGATATCTCTGTGGAAGAAGAGGAGATCGATTTTGGAGGGGTGACGATTGGTTCTAATATGAAACACCCAATTTCATTATTTAATAATGGGAGCATACAGGCCACAGTCTTCATTGATCTGGAAAGATATCCTGAGTTTACAATAGGACTAGCACCTGCCGGCGATGGCCAGCAAACCGACCTGGAAAGCGTTTTTGTGCCTGTGATGGACACACGTTTAAATAGCGCTAGCACCCAAGCTCCATCTACAGCTGCTACTGGTAAACGAGGAAGCTCAAGCCGCTCTAAACGTAAAGGCAAGGACAATGAGACTTCCGATGAAGTACCACAGGCTCGCAAATTTCGGTTGCTTGTTGAGCCCGGTAAAAGGCTGAAGCTCCATTTGATATACTCCCCCCAACACGAGCGGAACCATGTTTTTGAAATTCCATTTAGTCTCGCTGGTATTGAGGGAAGGCCACCTGAAGGTATGCGCCGTGTTGTAGTCGCGGAGGGATTGAAACCAAGATTGTTGTTGTCTCGTACAACTGTTGATTTTGGAGATCGAGTAGTTAGCAGAGATAAAGGAATGAGGTTTCCGTATCACACAGAATTGACTCTTACCAACCGTGATGAATCTACTGTTGCTTGGGAAATCGATTCATCAAATTTAAACTTGGATCGTCCTGGAACTAGGGATTCTATGATATCAGCTACAACAACCATGACCTCCATGACGGGCTATGGAGGTGGAGGCAGTCAACCTACATTCTCAATAGAGCCCGAAGAAGGCGAACTTGAGCCAGGCGAAGGCCGTACAGTAAAGATCAGCTTTTTGCCACAAGATGCAATACAATATGAAGCTGAAATCCCAATTTATTTAGATGGAAATCGTTCGCGTCCATATTTAATGATTCAGTTGAAAGCGAATGGAATGTTTCCAAAATTGAATTTTAGCGTCGATGAAGTTATTCTTCCTGCAGTGCCATTAGGGTTGAAGTCGAAAGCTCGATTTAATCTAATTAATAATGGTTATGATCAGCTTGAAGTTTCCCACCAGATGCCAATCGATAGCGCTCATATACCTCTGAAAGTTACTTTTCCAGAGGGAAAGGCAATAGGCTTATCGAAGGCTGTACTTCCTGTCGAGGTAAGTTTTGCATCTAGGAAGCCCATGGCATTTACTGCAAAAATAGAATTTTTGGACGCAGGTGGTAATAGATTCGTTATCCCCGTGAGCGGATCATCAGACGCATGTTTGTTGACCAATTACGATTTCATTCGCCAAAATTTAGATCCATATGGGGGAGACAAAAAATTCGGTTATTATGTAGCCGATGAAAAGGCAGTGCAGTTATTTGACAATGCGCAGGTCCGGCATTTATTAAAAGAGGATGCGAAGAAAAGTGGGCGAGCCACTCCAAGGGATCTGGAGACGCCGTTTGGTCAAACAATCGACAAAGCGTCTGCAGTAGCTGGATATATGGACGGAACTACAAAGATTAGTTCAAAAAGTGTGGATGCACTTCGATCTTGGTTAAATTGTACAGCAATGAAAAGCCCTATCGAACATATTCCAAGGGATTTCGTAAATTCCAATGGAAAAATACTTATTGAATTGATAGAAACGCTTACTGGCCGTAATGTCCCCGGGAAAGTCACGAAATTATCTCCAAACAAGAGAGAGCAGCCTCAACAATTGCTTAAGCAATACGAGGAGTGCCTAGCACATTTGAAAGGACATGGAGCGCTACTGAACCATATAAGACCTGAAGCTCTATTATCAAAACACCATTATGTTCATATTTGTAGTCATAGGGAGGCAACGAAATTAACTCCGTCTCAACTGTTGGTAAGGAAGAAAGAATTGGAGAAAGAGCACAAAAGAGTGTCTCAGCTATCATGGATAACAGTTATCTATCAAATAATAAAGATTTACGTATTAAATCGTGTCACACAAAAACAATTCGATGTTCTGCCTGGAGTAGATTCAAAAAGACCATTGCCAGGTTTTAATGCAGACCGAGCACCAACGGCCGATTCGGGCGATAGTAAAAAGAAGAAGAAGCGAAGGAAGCCTAAGGCAGACCCAGCACTAACAGGGAGTAACATATACTCAGTTTCAGAAGGTTTACTGTTGAAATGGCTCACTTATCATTATGTATCTCTAGGTCCAGAAAACCCACGCCGAATAACGAATTTTGAGGAAGATTTGAAAGATGGTTCCGTGTTTTGCCATTTGCTTCAAAGTCATGTTCCAACTATTGCTTCAAATGGACGACCACTTTTTGGGTTTAAGCGTAATCCACAGTCAGATGAGGACAGTAAGATCAATTCCGAAAAATTTGTTGCTGGGTTGCGAGAACTAGGCTTAGATTTGTCTATACCACAGAGTGCCTTTTTGGAACCGAATGGACGAGATATGCTCCTGGTTGTAATTTATTTGTACCAAAATCTACCACAATACGTGCCGAAAACAACTATTGAATTTTATGGCGTTCTTGGCGAGCGGGTAATCAAAAGCATTGAATTACGAAACCCCGCTAAGAAACCAATTAGCTACTGGGTCACTGTGGAAGGATCCCCAGACTTTAAAATCGACAAACGACAACTACAATTGGAAAATGGCACGCAAGAGCAATTTCCTATCGAGTTTGTTAGCAGGTTCACGAAGACTGTAACCGGTCGATTGACTTTTCGCGCTCAGCGTGATGGTGGTGTGAATGCAGCTACAATGGTTTTCAATTTGAAAAGCATGGTGCATAGCCGCAAAGCAGTTTTTACGCATCAAATTGAAACAGATTCATATCAACAAAAATCAGTAGAAGTTGAGATAGCAAATGATTTCTCGTTAGATTGCGCATTCCAGCTATCAATGACCCAAGAAGTTTTGGTGAATAATCGATGGGAAGATGCTTGTCAATACATTAGAGGCGGAGCAAATAAGAGAGCAAAAGGTGGCAAGGGGAAAGGCAAGAAAAAAGGAGGTCCAAGTCGTAAAGGAATCGGACTACGCAAGAGCGATGCTGTTGGTAAATCTACTGCAGTCCCAGTGAACCAATTGTCAGACGAACTGAAAGATGCTGCATTTCCGGCACCATTTTATTGCAATCGTTCTACTGTCAAAGTGAAAGCGAACTCTACAGCGGTTATAACGGTTGACTTTTTACCATTAAAACCAGGAACATACCGTTGCCAATTAATCTTGTTGGATGAACGTGTCGGAGAAACAATGTATGAAGTGATCGGAAAAGCCGGTATCCCCAAGCCATTGCAGTCGTTTCCCGTAACTATTGAAATGTCGAGCTCTGTACAGAGGCATTTGTCCATTCCATTTGAAAATTCGCTACTAGAAAGCGCTAGAGAAGTAGCAATGAAGCGATATGCAGGATCATCATTAAAGAAAATGCGTGATGCATTGAAAATGTATACACAAAATACTCCTAAGCAGCCGCAAGTATTTTCTATAGACTTTAATTCACCTTTTTATCAGTCTGTACCAGAATGTACGGTCTCTGAAAGCGTAGAAGCGGGGGCAAAGAAAGCGGAGTTCTTAGAGCCTAAAGGTGCAATGGAAGGTGGCATCATGGTCAATTTTCAACCAAGTGCAGCAGGAGAATATCCAGGACGGTTGGTTATGCGATCAAATTTAGAAACGCGCGTATATGACTTTTATTTTACAGTGAAAGCTCCAAGTAAGGAAAAAGCTTTGGAGTTTGAAGCACCTGCGCGTCAGAAAATAACTCAGGAAATCCCAATTGTCAACAACAGTGATAAAGACTGGGTTATCAACGCTAAGTATACGGGGGATACATCAAATTTCAAAGGAAACCCAAACTTGAAGGTCAAAGCTGGAGAAGAGGCATCATACAAACTTCATTACCAGGCCGAATGGGTTAGCGAAGCGTCAGCACAACTTACATTGTCAAACGGCACGACGGGAGAGGAATATGTTTTTAAGTTGCGTGGTACTGCAGACGAACCTTTGGCAGAGGAGCACGTTCGTATCGAATGTCAAGCTAGGCAAAGAATTTCGCAGCAGTTCAAAGTTCGAAATCCAACCAATAATCCAGTCACTTTCAGCGTAGAGTGTGACCTTCCTGGGGTAAGTGGAGATGCAACAATTGAAGTTGGACCAAAAACAACGGCGGATTACGATTTGTTTGTTCGCCCTTTACTAGGTGGAGAGTACAGCGGTGCAATTACATTTATTGCTCCTGATGGTTCTTTCATTTGGTACACAATTGAAATTTTTGCTGACGCTCCAAGCTGTGAAGATACCCTTGAGTTAAGAGCATTTGTGCGCAAAGCTGTTGCTGTTGAAATCGGCCTCGCAAACCCACTTAATGAGCCTGTTGAATTTGAAGTTCGCCTGACTGGAAACGGCCTTCTCGGGGAGGAAGTTTTTGTACTGGGAGCAAAAGAGTCTGGTACATACGAATTACTGTATTCACCGCTTCTTCCGGCAGAAGAAATGGGATCGATTGTATTTGCAAATCAGCATGTAGGAGAGGTCTGGTACGAGCTAAAATTAATTGCTGAAGCTGCACCGCCAGAAAATCTTCAACCTATGCGATGCTCAGTCGGTTTAAGGTCAAGACAAAAAGTTCAGTTGGAAAATCCGACTAACGAAGTCATTAAATTGAAAAGCGACGTCAGTAATCGACTAAATTTCCGAGTCCTGCCTCCAGTTATAGTAATACCACCGTATGGCATGGGTTCAGCCGAAGTTGAATACACTCCATCCAGTTTAAATGAGGTGCAACAATCATCGGTTGTATTTAAAAATAGTAAACTTGGAACGTGGAAATACTTTGTGGAGGGGCAAGGCGATCCTCCATCGGTGATGGATACAGTTGAAGTCTTTTCTCCCATTGGCATTCGAGCTTCTGCAACATTTAGCTTCAGAAACCCGTTTTCTGAACCGATTACAGTAAATGTAAAGATGTTTTTCGGCGACGCCAATGGCAATAATGCTGAAGCATCAGCAAATGTTTTCACACTACTCCTGAAGCGCCCAGAAGCGAGAGTACCCGCATTCAGTTCGTTGCAGGTGCCATTTATTTTTGCACCGACTGCCATAAGCGAATACCATGCAACAGTAGAGGTTGAAGCAGGGCAAGGAATGATGTGGACATTTCCAGTCAAAGGCACAGCGGAAGCACCCCCAACAGATGAAGTTGTAAATATCACTACGGCAGCGAGAAAAGCTTCAAGCGAGACGATTGAATTCGAGCTGCGTTCCATCAGCGCCGAGGATGCTACTCCTGGAACTCGATTTACGCATGAATTGATTGTACCTGATGAATTTAAAGCAATCGTTGATAAATCATTAATGGTTTCGCCGTTGCAGCGTGGAATTCAGAATCCAGAGGAGCCATTAAGCTATCAATTCGATTTTAATCCATTAAAACCTTTCAGGGCAAACGTTGATTTTGTTATCAGTAAGACGACTGGTGGACGCTGGAAATATCCAATGATGCTCAATGCAACTGAGCCTGATGTAGACGATGTTATTGTGATAGAGGCCATGATGAATCAAACATCTAGTGTCAGTTTCAAGCTCAGTAATCATTTCAATGCTTATAGCGATTTTGAAGCAAAGTTCACTCCTGACAGCCCGTATGAATTTACTGTTTATCCAAATGAGGGTGTGTTAGAGCCACCTGGCCAAGAGGGTACGAATTTCATTGTTTCTTTCACTCCCACTGAGTATGGTAAAACGCAAATTGGTCGTCTGGTCATTTCCACAGAAGACATGCAATGGACATATGAAGTCCGTGGCATACCGCCAGTTTATGTTGCGCCGACAGGAAAAGCAACTTTGTCTACTAAAATGGATAAGTCACTTACGAGGTCCTTGGGAAAACCGAGAAAACGCAATTATCTGAAACAGAACATGAATGTTGGATCAAGTAGTGGAAGTAACTTGAGGAGCAGGAGAAAATAAATATGATGAATGTTTGGTATCTGATATGATATTCTTCTAACATATTTCGTATCACACATGCTCGTACTATTTGTATACGTATTAAGAAACTATGATATGTTATGACTCGTAAGAAACTTCTCTGTTCTACTAGTAGTATGATATCTTCGATCCCAAAATTTATCGTATGTATGTGTATTATTACACCGTTAAATTTTTATATGTGTGTGTACGAATATATGATAATGCATTTAAAGAAGATAGCTTCACACACACAAATTTTGTTCATAAGCATGTTGTCTATTCGTACGTTTCATATTGGATGAACGAACACAGTGTATGCCAATGCTCAATGCATCTAAAAAGTTACAAAATGCGACTTCTTATGCGGGCAAGTATGAAACAAGAGCCTGATATACCTTTGGGAACAATGCATGAATATCTCACACGATAAAAGCTAGAGAATCATGTATTAGGAAAGTTACAAGCTTGTGAAACCTCCCAAAAAATATCGCACGCAAGCATATAACAATGCGGGAATGAGTAAAACCATATACAAATGCAATATTGGATCATCGAATTCCCCTCTGAATGATTGGATGCGCGAAGAGTCAGCGCGCGTTGAATTTTTGAGTTTCTCTTCTTTTGCTAATACATTTTCGTTTGGCAGTTCCTGTTTGCGAAGAGCTTTGGCGACTGAGCTCCTTGGAACTNTTCCTTTCTTCTTTCCACTGCTCAGATCGCTTTCTTTAGCCACCTTCGTGTTTTTTTTTTTCGATTTCGACTTTCCTCGCTTTCGAACCGGTAACTCATGCTCATGATGCCATCTTCTGACATCTTGTTCAATGTTGCTATGCCTGAAGGCAACATCTTCCTCAATAGAGGACACTGTATGTGTGTAGACATCATGGTTTACAATTTCATGGTGTATCTCTTCGTCCTCCTCCAGCATTTCCAGGACTCGGGATGGAGTTTTTTTGCGTCCCCTGGATGATTTTCGAGGCATTGTTTTGACCACAGTTTGAATATAGCGAGGTTTAGAACTGCGTTTCGTTACTTTTTGGAACGTCGTGCGGACACCAAAACTATTTTTAGGAGGTAGTGTTCTGTACATCGTCACATTGGTTATGATACCCATCTCGGCAGAATATGAATGAAAGCCTCTCCTCCTCTTCTTCTTCTCTCTTCTCTTCTTTTCTTCTACTTACTACTACTACTAAAACCACTATTTACTAATAATTATTCTTATTCTTATTATTATTAGCTACTGTATTATTATTCTTTGTATGATATATTATTGGTAAAAAATTTTAAAAATGACATCGAAAAATTGGGCACACTTTCTCTCTCTCTAGAAAAAAGATTCCTAGAAGAAAGCAGACAATATGGCCATTGGGTTCACGAGGAGGAAATACAGATATACAGAGTAGTAGTTTATTTTCTTATTATTATTATTAGCTTAAGCTGCGCTGCCATAATAATACAATAAATAATAGAGATATCAGTTAAAGGTCACTTTTTTGGTTAGGGCTTTTTTAGGGTAAAAAAACTAAAGCAAAAAAGTACCCCCACCCCCGCATACTCCCAGCGCTTCATGTTGTAGTCTCTATACCCTAGCAAAATTTGTTTTATAACCCAACAGATTTTTATTCGAAAACATCCCATATCGGAGCGGTTATCCCTCTGTGCCATGCTAGCTC
>LT658509.1:0-26304 GCA_900128575.1 Stramenopiles sp. TOSAG41-1
ATAATAAATAGACATTCAATTTCATTTTTCATTTTTAAAACGTTGCTTCACACGAACACCGGAATATCATAGCCATCAGACATTAGAATGTAAACCGCTGAATGTATTTGATCCTCTTCGCCAATAATTTTCCGACCCCTAATTGCCTGATAGATCAGCTGTGAGTCATAGCAACCTTAAACTTATATCCCATACCTTTGGCATCTTGGGCATTTCCGTGAATCTTGCAGCTCGGAAAACACCCCTTGACGCTTGTAGCATGAAAGTAGTTTAAGCATTTTGTGATTGTGACTTCGTGACTGTGAGTCATAGTAACCTTAAACTTATATCCCACACCTTTGGCATCTTGGGCATTTCCGTGAACCTTGCAGCTCAGAAAACACCCCTTGACACTTGTAGCACAAAAGCGTATAGTTTATGCATTTCGACCCGAAAACTTCATGGAAGCCTCCAGTCTCTTATGCTCCTTGATATTATTAATGCAAGAATACGAATGCTAACGCAATGATTGAAAATGACGAAAAAAGCGAAAGTTTTCCTGCCCCAGAAAGTTCAGAGTGATCGTAGCATTTTCCTGATTCATGACCTTTATATTCCATTTCCTTGGCACCATCACAAGTGTCCTTAGTTTTCACAACATCGTATTTTTTTGCATCGTCAGAGCATGTTACTTTCAGCGAGGCATAGCATACCCCATTTGCAAAGATTAACTCTGTATCTGCTTGGCCGCAGGTGGTGCCCTGCTCGTAGCGAGGATACACGCCTGCCGTCAATTTCAACGCCTTCACAGCATATACACCGCCAATACTTTTGCATTCACCAATAGTGTAATTGTCGAGGTTATACGTTCCAACCATGGTCTCTTGTGCACCGGTACACCCTTTTGCCTTGTATCCTACTTGCCCAACAGTTGTTCCATCAGGACTTATGGTAAGCTTTGCAGATACCCCATCGTTAGATTGAAACATTGTTGGAACTTCAACACAGTCCCCACTATTTGTGAACCCAAACTTAAGGAGGTATTCCCCGCTGCAATCGGTTTTCGGGAAGTACGCTATCGCATGAGTCGCTTTTGTGCATTTCACTGTGAATTTATCTTCGCCTGCAGCGGACGAAACAAGAAGCGTTGCAATGGCGAAGTATGCAATTATACTTTTCATTATTGAATCAAAGCGGTTCGTAGTGCTGGCGGTTCGTATTTATTTGAGCAGAGCTGTGTGCGCGACGCCACCTAAGTGCCACCCATGAGGACCCCCGACCCGCAAAGTTCAAGCCTTTAAACCACGCCTCACACAACAACACACATCTGCTCACAACTCTGAAGCAATGCTATTCATGTTCTACTTTTAGCACAACATGAAAAGATCCATGTGATAATAACGAAATAATACTAGCTGCTACTGTGCTAATATTTAATAGATAAGCATACCAGCTAGAGAGGGAGGCGAAGATATTAGTATGAGTTTAATGGATATTTTAAATGATAGCGAGAGGAAACGATACGGTCATAGTTACATGATGATCACTAGTGCTAGTATGGACAAAACTTTGCGTGACATTTCGATACTGCTGATGGAGGGGTGTTACATCGAGATTCCCCAAGATTCCCCAATAAAAATCTCTTTTGGCAATAGCAGGTGCTAGCTCTATTATCTTCTTATCTTCTTGGCGTTGATAGCACACATTTTATTTCAATTACTCTGTATTAATAATAATAGGCTATTTTGGTAGCCTATAGTAGTAGCTAGTGGTACTGTAGATTATTTTGATTAAGACTATTTGTTTGTACACTATTCTTCTCCTATATGCTGTGTATTAACATCACTACTACCTACACTTGACTTTCTTCTTCTGCTGCAGTTGTTGTAGTAGTGGCAAAAGAGCAACAACACACATCAAAAAAATGAGATCACACCTCCCTCGTATTCAACAATATCATATACCTACTACCAAAACATCAAACAATTGATCGATGGTTTATGAATTGCGATTCTTCACCTTACCGGTGGCTGCCCTAACGGAGATCGGATCTATTTCGGTACTACCTGGATACGTGGAATGTGCATTCGGTTTATTGCCATCCTTCGGTTTCCATCCATCCTTTTCTGACAACACAACATCTGCATATTGACTTGATTCGATACTGATGATGTCACTTTCGGTTCTGACTATTGTGCACGCACTGCAGGGTTTCTCCTTAACACCCAACGGCCCAGGATTAAATGCCATTGCTTCAATGCCAAAATGTCTCCCGGCATAGAGCGCTTTTGCGCCACCTTGTGAGTGTCCTGTGGCCACGACTTTATACGTTTGATACTTTGATTGCGTTTTTTCTATAAGATCAAGAACCTCCTGAATTTCCCTTTGCCCATTCTCTTCCAGCCAAGCTGAACCTATTTCTCCAATCACTTTGGGCAGCAAATGGAGTGCAACGCCTTTTATCGCCATGTTATCAAATAGAGCATAATTGGCCGCAATGTCATCCCCATTTAAAAAATTTGTGCCTTTAAACGCTACCACGACCTCGCCATCAAGTTCATTTACAAAAACTTTTGCCTCCCGCATAGTCAATTCACGGTCGACATACTCTTTTTCGCCAAAAGAGCTTCCAGGTTTTTGCATCAGCTTTTCGACATGATTAATTCCATGGACCAGCTTCTTATCTAACGTAAGGTGGTCTTCTTTCCAAAATTCGTACCATTTTTTCTCTTTATTTTCCACAGACTCGTGAGCATAAGCATAACTAGACATCTTTCCAAGTTTGATCATACGGTCAGACACAGTGCCTTTTTCAACATTGTAACCAACGTCGTCTGCTGGCTGCGCTTCCGTGTCTTCGTTTGAGTTTGTTGTGCTACGTTGGAGTTGGCTGTCATCTTGGTTTATACTATTTTGTGCTAGTTGGGCCGCGTTTTCAACAGCTGTCTCCGCAGCATTCGCTAGCTGCGATTGAACATCCGACGTGGGATCTATGGACGTTTTAATAGTGCTAGCAAAGTTCTTTGCGGCGTTCTTAATCCTACAGATTATACCACACCGTATTTCCAGAAAGTTTAGGGGCTGTAACAAGCCCATGCCAGGGACATTGTCGGCCGCGGTTTGTTCCACGTTCTCCGTGGCTTCCGCGATTAAAACTCTATCAACTCGTGGGGATTCGCACGAACAACGTTCAGGTGCTAAACCCTTTAGAGTTGCCTTGCTGCTGCCTCGTAAGGAAGCAAGTGCACTGACGAAATTGACTAAAGCGAGTGAGACGAACAAAACGCTCACTATCTTGCTACGTTTCAATGAAGCCATCATAGTCTTCGACACGACTGGCTACCGTTTAACGCTTACTGGGGGAAACGAATTGGAACTCTACAATCCACAATTCGTGGTCTATGCTTGTCGTGAGGAAGATGCAGCATCACGGAGAGCACGGCCAACATTTAAGAAGGGAAACAAAATAAAAATGAGATTTTCCTTTCTTCTTCCTTTATTACTACGTCAAATACTACTACTGTATAACAATAAGACAACAGCATTTTGCAGATTTGATGATGACGACAACAGCCTTTTTTTTCTGTTTGTTGTAGTTGTTTTCGCCCCTCTTTTTTTCATTTATGTTAGAGTTACATTCAGGGTTAATAGAGGATATTTAGTATGTATTAAGTATACAGATCAATATTCTATCAAATCAAGCTGCTTCTTCCTATTCCTGTTGTTTTAGTTTGTGTAGTAAAATTATGGAGAGAGAAAGAAGAGGGAAGAAAAGATTTAAAAAAGAAAAAGGATATTGAATGGTACTTAGTACTGCTTATGCTAGTGTCGTTGCCTTGTTGAGCTAGATAGAGTGGTAATGGTAGTGAGCGTTTATTACAAGATAAACGAACAGTAATCTAAATCTCCTCCACTAGCCTATCTTATTATTACAGTAGTATAATAATATTATTCAATGTTAATATGAGTCATCATCACTAATAATAAATCACATCATCATAAAAAAATTCAATAATAATAAAAAATACTACTACTAATTAATTTGATATCATTCATCTCATCCGCACTATCATCATATCATATCACATACACGGGACGACGAGTGAAATTGGTGGCCAATGCCACAACACAATACTCTTGACGTGCTACCAGTGCTTGTGTGTTTGCGCAGGGGCTTGTTTGCGTTGAGACGCCACTATGTCGATTCTCCTTGGCTCACACGTGAAGATAGGCACCAAGAAGGGCACTGTTCGATTTATAGGAGAAACAGAGTTTGCTTCTGGAACATGGTATGGTGTAGAGCTTGAAATGGCTGTTGGTAAAAACAACGGGAGTGTCAACGGGAAATCGTACTTTGTATGTGATGATAAAAAAGGCCTTTTTGTGAAAAAGTCACAGATACGACTGGATCGCTCCGCCACAAAATCTATAGGGTCCAAAGCATCCAGTAGCTCGCATTTAAATACACCAAACCCCACGCCAAGACACGCAACTATGGCTTCCCACGATCGTAAGACTAACCACCAAACGGCTCTGACATCGCAGAAAAAAAAGCCGACAACGAAGACGCCAACGGCCAATACACCAGTAAATCCCCTAAGAAACCCGCCCACAAGAAGTCTGGGTAGCCCTGACAAAGATTTTCAAATTGGGGATATTGTCAAAGTTGGAACAAAGCGAGGTACCGTACGTTTTGTTGGCGAAACTAAGTTTGCTGCTGGCGCTTGGTATGGTGTTGAGTTAGAGCATCCAGTAGGCAAGAATAATGGCAGCATTAATGGCGAGGTATATTTTGAATGCGAACCCAATCATGGGCTTTTCGTTAAAAAACCGCAGCTAAGACGTGTAGCTACAAGGGGCACGTCTGCAAAAACTGAAACCCCTCCTTTACCTTCGAAACCGTTGCCACCCAAGGAGGCTGTTTCAGGACCGTCAACACCAGCATCTATTTTATCGACAGCATCAGACAATACACCAGATGCCTCACCTCTTATATTGCCGTCTCCACTACCACCAGCATTGCCATCTGGGCCACCAACTTTACTTCCACCGAAAATTTCAACCCACACGAACCAGGACATTAAGCTCGATACAAAGAAAACGTCTTCACCAAAGTCGTTGGTCTCCAGCGAAGACAATACAGAAAAACAAGTGAGCCTCGATGCCAAACCGTCTGGCACCCTGGGCACTCCAAAAGGCCCAGCAATGCAATCAATATCCCAACCATCAAAAGCTATCCCGCCATCAATTAAGAAAGAGGACAGCGTCGTCCCAAAGGCAAAGTACGATGAAATGAATTTATTGCTCGAGGAGACAATAAAGAGAGTTGAAGAGCTCGAAGGTCTTCAAGATAATTTAAAACAATCTATACAAGAAAAAGAGCAAAAGATCGAGACGCTTGAAAGCAAGCTGTCCAATGCTGGAGAAGTGAAGCATGAATTGAAAAAACAGGATGAGGATAAAAAATCATTTGAAGATAAGATAAAGTCGTTACAGGATACACTCCAGAAATTGGAGGAGGAGAAGCGAAGTGTCGAGGTGACCGTAAGAAAAAAAGATAAAGACATTTCCCAACTGAAAGACTTAATTAGAGCGGAAGCGCAGAAAACTGAAGTAAAGATGAAGGACCTCGAAAATCAGTTGTTTGAAGCAAAATCGAAGCACTCCGAAATATCTAGTCTCCATAATAAGAATAGCAATGTAAGTATATGTATAAAAGTTACACCAGAATTTGCATCGATAACTCTAACTTGAAAGAAATTTATGTACAATTAGGCGGTAACAAAAAAACTCGAGGAATTGGAAAAGGCAAATTTAGAGCTCGACAAAGTCGTATCTAAGAAAGAAAAAGAAGTGGTCCGTCTAAAAGATCTTCTGAAGCACACCAAAGCTGCCGCAGAAGCGAATTTAGAGGCATCGAAAAAAGACACAGAAGCTATTGCTGCCGGAGAAATTGCTGCGTTGAAACAGGCATTGCAAACGTCTAAAAATGAAATAGCTGAAAACCAAAACAAAGCAGAGATGGCGTACAAGGATTTGCAAGCTAGGTATGAGGAATCCGAAAATAGTATGGAAACGATAAGAAACGAGTCTGCAAAATGGCAGCGGCAGTGCGATGAGTTAAGGTTGAAGTTAGAAAAAGAAGATTTAGTGAAAAAAAAAAGCATTGCAGATATTGCCAAAGATAAAGCGGCAGTTGCGAAAGCGGAAAGGGTCCGTTCAGAACTTGAAAAAGAAGTCGAGGAACTGAACGATATGGTAGAGATGCTTACGTTGGATAAGGAACAACTGGTGATTGAGAAAGACTTAGCAGAAGAAGTTTCGGAGGATCTAAAACTTGAAGTCGAACGGTTGGAAGCCGAAAAAGAGACAATGGAATTAGAGCACGAGCAAAAACTTATTGAAGCAATGGAGAACCACACCGTAGGAAATGAGACTCCCACCGATGACGATTCCATCAGAGCAATATCGGAACAAAATAGTAAATTGCGTGAAGCCTTGCTGCGTTTACGAGATTCAACCTCACAGGAGAAAAGTGAATTGACGAAACGCGTTCGTGAGTTGGAAAAGGACATCGAGCAAATGTCCAGTACTTCGCGTGATTCACAAAAGCTAGAAGAAAAATGCACTCGATTGGAATCAGAAATCTCGGAGTTAAAGGAAATTGTTGATTCGAGTCAGGCGTACGAGAGTATGGTTGAGGATTTGACTGACCAGAACTTGGAGCTAAACGATCAGATCGTAGAGATGAAGAGCACAGTTGAAGAGTTGGAGCAGCTACGCGACTTGTCGGAAGAAATGGACGCACAGAATGCAGAGATTGCAGAACAGTTACAAGATGAAATCAAGGAGAAAGAATCATTAATTAATGAATATAAAGAGCGCCTTCAAGCTCAAGAGTTACTTGGTATTGGAAAGGATGCGACAATCGACAGGTTTAGGCAGGCTATACAGTCATTAAAATCTGAACTTGATAATTCAAACTCTACAATCCAAGCGATGGGAGAAAACGTTGAGTTGAAGACAGCCGATAATTTTGTAAATTACGACGCTAAGTTGGCTATGCGAAATCTGCAAGATACTATTAAAGAACTCTCCATAGATATGGAAATTGCCAAGCTGACTTTGAAGGTAGAGACTCGAAAATCGGAGTCCTTGAACGTATTAATTCCTGATTCTTCTAGTATAGAATATAAAGATATCATGAATTCATATTCATTGCTAATTGAAATTAATGGCAAAGCTATCATTTTGCAAACACAGTTAAAGCAGCGTGTAAAGAGTAGTCTTGCGGCATCTACGATCTCCTTCACCGAAGCACAAACGATATTTAAGATCGAGACCGCATTAGCAGAGCTCATATTTTATGTGCATTTATTAGCAGAGCAATTTCAATCGTCTGTACCGGATTCGATGGGCAATGTCTTAGGTTACTCTAGGAAAATGATACCAGCCCAAAGGCGAGCCAAAGCAGCATTGGATAAGATCCTCAAGTCATTTCGCGACGAAGGGGCTATCCTTGTTGACGGAAGTAATATTGATTATTACGAACAGCTCTACTCTTCGATAAATGCATGGAAAGATGTCTGGACTATGGTATCGACTATCCAAACAGATGCTGGTAGCGAACAAAACAATCTTGAAGACGAGGTCGTAAACCTTAACGACATAGATTACACTAAGTATGCGGTTTTGCATAAGCGAACTTACCTGGAATGCATATGGGCACACTTTGGCGTAGTCATTAACTGGATGTCAGCCTTGCTCGATGATGATGTTGGCGAAAAAGAAATTAAAGAAAACGCCTCCAAAGAGGTGGAAAATTACCTGAATATGTATGACGAATCATCTCAAGACGTACAAAAGGTATCAAAAGACTTGTTGAAACTAGTTTATACGTTGGGGCAGGATAGCACTGGTGCCATAGCAAAACAAGTGAACATTGATGTGCTGCCAGTGGTAGAAAAATATTTCAGTGGCATTACTGAAACTATACGCATATTTCAGACCACACAGAACATGGAATTACCTCAGAAGGTTAGCACTATTTTGGATTCATTGCCGAGCCAGTTTCAAGTCGTTGCTGCTAAACTTGAAGAGATAAAAGGAAAATTATTGCCACTTACAGATGGGGCTACATCATTTTCAGAGGCAGACGCAAACGCAGCTTTTGAATTTAAGGAACCTCCAGTCCTAAAAGAAAAGGCCGCGGCACTGAGATCACAAATATCAGATGCTGCAAATTTAGAAAATGAAATACAATCTTTAAAAGGTACGCTCTCGAAGCGAATCAAAGAAGTGTATCTCAAGCAACGCGAAGTGGATGGTGGACTTTTGAAAATTGAAAGGCTTCAGCTCAGTTTAAATGAGGTGACAGCATCTTTAGAGTTAACAAAAAAAGAGAAACTGACAGTTCAAGCTGACTTTGAAAAAGAACAGACACATTTTGAGGAAGCCATGGCTGATTTTCATAAGGACATTGACAAATTGGAGAAAGAGAACCGACGCTTGAAAAGGTTGGTCAAGAAGGGTGGAATCGATAGTTTAGGAGTGAATAGCCCAAGCTCAATTGCTGGATCACCAGCAACACCAAGTGGTGGTGTAGGACGCAGTGGCGGTAGTGTTAAAGTGGGGCAAGAGTCAGATTCTGTAGCTTTACGAAGCGCATTGCAAACATCGGTGCGAAGATCCTTACGTTGGCGACAACAAGCCATGAAATCAGAACTCAGCTTTCTACAGCAGCCAAGTCAAATAGGGGATGTTCATATCAAGAATGAAGGCTTCGAAACGAAAAGTGAAGAGACGAAAAATGATGGAAGTGGTTTGATGGACATGGTGAAGCGGCTGGATGACCTTGATCTGAAGGTGCGAATCAAACAAAGCCGTCGCAGACTTGTCGACTTGACAAACACAAAAAAATCACCGCTGAAGCAGATTGAAGAGTCCAGGGCTGAGGATATTGTGTTAACTTCTGAGTATCAAAAAGTAAAGGACCAAATATCGAAATTTGTTGACAAAAATTATTATGGCGTAGTGTTACAAAGCGACTTTGGAGATCGCAAATTTATTAACCCGGTAGTTGGAAAAACACTGCTGTTTAAGCCATAGCCGGTCACTTAGTAACCTTAAAACCATTCTATAAATCATACGCGTTAAGATATATTTTGCATAAATTGTAAATCTTAAAACCAATAATTAAATAAGTAAGACTTAATTGGGCACCTCATTCCCATCAAAAGCATTTCTTAGAGCCAGGTATTTTCCGTTTTTTATTTGCATGAGTTCATCATGAGTTCCACTCTCGACTACTATGCTGCCTTTATTGCTACCTGGTTGGTTTTCAAGCACAAAAATTTTGTCGCAGTTACGAATGGTGGACAATCTGTGTGCTACAACTATAGTTGTACGCTGCTTCCCCTTGTCGGCCAACAATTGATCCAAGCTCGCTTGAACAATTTTCTCACTTTCATTGTCTAGCGCACTGGTAGCTTCGTCTAATAACAGAATTTTGGGGTTCTTAATGATGGCCCGTGCAATAGCTATCCTTTGTTTTTGCCCTCCGCTCAATTTTCCACCACCAATACCTACATTTACATCGTAACCACCGATCCGCAAAATGAAGTCGTGTGCATTTGCCATCTTCGCTGCAGTGACCACCTCCTCCGTCGTAGCGTTGGTTTTACCCATTCCGATGTTTTCAGCGATAGTTCCGTAAAAGAGTTTCGGCTCTTGCCCTACCAGCCCAATGTTTTGGCGTAGCCATTTAACATCTAGTTTCTTCAAACTGACATCGTCTACCCGTAAGACGGAATCACCATTAGAACTTAAATCAGGGTCATAAAACCGTTCCATTAGCTGGATTATAGTGGATTTCCCACTTCCACTACTACCGACAAAAGCTACAGTACTGCCAGGTGCAATTGTAAGGGACAGGTTAGAAAACACTTGTGCGTCTGATCTCTGTGGATAGGCAAATTTGACATCACGAAACTCAACCTTGCCGTTAAATGAACTTATCAATTCAGGATTTTCTTTGACCATGCGCTCTTCTGTGCCTTCTGAATCTTTCCATGGTTTTGTATCAATTGCTGACTTTCGATCAAGTAAGCTAAAAATCCGCTTAGCTGCTACATTTGCTTTCGATTGATCACCTGCGAAAGCAGCCGCTTGTCCCAAACCCGAAGCGCCAAAGCCCAGGACAAACAGTGCTTTCATCATGTTGTTGAAGGACATCGTACCATCATCAATCCACATTCCACCAAGCGAATACGCTACGGTGTAAAATCCTAGCATGGCACCGTTTGCGATACCCATTGACACGGCACCGAATTTAGCGCTTCGTTCCTTTCTCCCAATTATGGGCATCAGCTCATTACTGTATATCCCGTATGCCTCTTGCCCTAGATTAAATGATATAACCTCACGCATCGATCGTATAGATTCACTGACATGGGCAATGCTGGAAGAATATTGCTCCATGGCTCCTTGTTCCGATCCCATCATAAATTTGTTAAATATTAGTTCGACAGCACTGAGTATTGGTAACATCAGCAATAAACACAAAGCTAGCTGCCACGCTGAAACGAAAGCCACCGTCAGCGCAATCAATAATGTTGCAACTACGGATGCAACCGAAGCAAGGCTGTGTCCAGTAACCACCTGTATATATACTGTGTCTGTGCTCAACAGTGAAAGTAAAGACCCACATGAATTTTCAGGATTGTCAAAAAATGCAACTTCCTGCCTTAACATATGCCTAAACAAAGTTCCTCGTAATTTTCGTACTATCGCTTCGCCAGTTTTCACAACACCGTAAACTTGTCCCGTTTGGGCGAAAATTTGTAGTGCTGCAATAATCCAAAACATGATTGCCCATTGCAAAGCTTCTTGACGAATCTCAGAGTCGTTAAAGTTCGAGAGAGTAGAAATTATCTCAGCAAATGCATAACCGAAGGCCGGCATTATTGCGCCTGTGATTACCGCACATGACAAGCCGAAGTACAAGTAGCTGTAGTAGCCTTTTGCAAATTCCCATACACGTTTGGTCAAGGCCTTTTCCTCCGCTTGTCTTTTCTTCTTCTCGTCGTTAGATTCAGTTTTTGTACCACTGTCTGAAATTTCTGATGCAACACTAGACATTTGTTTGTTATCGATATATTCTCCGTTTTCCTCTACCTGCTCATCCAGGCTATTTTCGGCGTTGTCCTCAGCATCTGGAGCCAAAGCCGAAGCGCTTGCACTTTTGTCCTCCTGGTTTCCTACCAATGCATAGTAAACTCCCTTCTTCTCCATCAACTCACTATGTGTCCCTGATTCGACGATTTTTGAACCACCACCCATGCCGTTATCTCCCTCACCAAGAACTATAATTCGATCTGCATCTCGCACAGTCGATAGTCGATGTGCAATAACGATCGTTGTGCGTTTTCCTTGGGACGATTTCAGCGCCTCTTGAACTATTCTCTCTGAAGTTGTATCCAAGGCTGATGTGGCTTCATCTAATATTAATATTTGAGGATCCCTTAACAGCCCGCGAGCGATAGCCACACGCTGCTTTTGGCCTCCACTTAGTTTGCTGCCTCCATGACCAACTCTAGTTTTGTAATGCTCGGGAAACTGTTGCCCGCATATAAATTTGTGCGCATTAGCCTTCTCTGCTGCATCCTTGATGCCTTCGAAAGAAACGCTGCTTTTGTTGAGCGCCCCCAATGCAATATTTTCTTCAATACTCTTATCAAACAACAAAGGCTCCTGGGACACCATCCCTATGGCATCGCGTAGTCGTTTCACGTTGTAGCTTTTGATACTGGTTCCGTTTATCAGTATGTCTCCGTTCGACTGGCAGTCATACAGCCGGCTGACCAATTTCCCGATCGTACTTTTGCCGCAGCCAGACTCTCCAACAAATGCAACCGTTTCTCCAGAATTGATTTTGAAGGAAAGCCCGTTAAACACTGGCGATCGCTCTACGCTCGTATCTAGCAATGATTCTGACGATGGTTCTTCTTTTTTCCGTTCGTCTTTCGCTTCTTCCAAGTGTACGGCCTTCTTGTCCTTTTCCTTGCTGTCGCTGATACTCTCTTGCTTTGGTTTCATGTAGGCAAAATGCACATTTTTGAATTCTATCGATGGGGCGTCATTCGCGGACAATTCAATACCATCCTCACTCGTAACATCAATATCGGGCCTTCTCTCGATAATCTCGAAAACCGGCCCTGCCATGGACCGAGCCTTTGCTACCGCCTTGATTGCAGGTGCGAATTGTCCCAATGACATACTTCCAAAAAGCAAACAAAAGAAGCAGCTCATAATGCTCCCAATTGATAAACATGGAGAGGCAGCCAATATGCCCTCTTCCTCGCTATACGAGCAACCACAGTTCACACTCTTAAGGGCGGGCCCCTGTACAGTAATGACCGAAAAATCAATGTTGCAAGCGCATGATTCAAAGTTTCTACCATCGTACTCTTTACAAGCTTCCTTTGCAATTGTATTGTGTGTTTCCCATTCGTTGTTGGTTGCATTCATATTGAGGTAGCCGGCAGGAGCAGGGTAGTGGTACAACGCCGATAGACGGCTATCAGCGACAAGGTGAGCACCAATCAAAAACGCACACCCGTACATCAGCATCATGCACGCAAACAGTATGCCTTGACATAGCCCAACTTTTAAGTTCATGCGGACTGCAGCTTGCTCTGCCTTTCCAAGGCGTTCACTGTAACGCTTGGCCATCGCAGCTTCTCCGTTGAAGCTGAAAACGGTACGAATGGACTCAATAGCCTCTGTTGCAATCGCACCGGCGTCATTGTACGCCTTTTTGCGCAGTTCCATTTGGTCTCCCCCCGCAACAGTAAACAAAGCACCGGCAACCACTATAAAAATGGGCATGAAACCGATAAGCGACGCGGCCATTTCCCATGAAAAGTAGAACGCAGCGATGTAAGATAGAACAAACTGAGATCCGGACATGATTAGCTCCACAAGTTTTTTCGACAGGCCTTGCTCAATAGCTTCAATATTTTCGTTCATAATCACAGTAAGCTCGCCAGGTTTCTTAGAATCGAAAAATGCCATGTCTTGCTTCAGGATGGCTTTGTAAAGCTGCAGTCGCATCGTGTGGGCTTGCCTGACTGCAGCAAGCGGTATACAGAAGAAACCACCGCCGAACAAGAGCGTCATTCCCCCAGCACATATACCAAGCAGTCGGACAGAACTTGCCATGGCATCTTGAACGTTGGTGTCTGCCGAAAGACCCTCCATCGTATCGCCGAATGCAAACATAATAACGGGTTGCGCAAGTCCCGCCAGAAAAGCACAAGTCACACCAGTAAAAATCAAAATTTTATCCCAAGTAGTTGCATATGTGAACAGCTTACAGAACGGAACGGGTTTCGACTTGGGCGAAGTGTTAGTAGCTTTTTTTGAAGCGCCTGTCACGTTAGCGTCTATTGCGGCTTCTTGTGTCATAATACGTCAAGACCTTTAGCGGTACAACTCTGTATTTTATTGTGTCCTGCAATACTTCTTTTAGTGAGTTGTTCTTGGTTCGAGGGAAACAGGTATTCATCCGTGCGAACTTTGGGAACCGCCACAACGCCGCCCCACTACCACAAAAAAAAAGAAGAAAAAGAGTTAATAATTATAATTAAGAAGTAGAAGAAATAATTATCATCTAATAATAATGTGATAATAATTTAATAAAAAAAAAGTCATCGATATATAATTAGTCTAAGCTACTAGCTAGCTAATAATTCAGTAGCATATTAGCAAGTGCTAATATTTATTTTCTCTACTACTTTTTTTTGTCTACCCCACCACCACAATCGTCATCTTCCTTATTGATCGATGGGGGACTAAGAACAGTATTTTACATGTTTTTGAATTTCGGCTGGTACAACAAAGATCAACAAAATTGCTTATGTTTACGACTTGCAACACAGACTGCTGATTTTGTTTACGGCGACACTAAGCTGAAAGCGACGAGGCGTAAGTGCAGCTTTTCTTCCTCCTTCATATTCAACACTGTGCTCTTATCTACGACACTGCGTAATTTTGCTATTCTCGCTAGCTAGCTACGACGAGGAGAGACATGCTATTTTCAGGCAATTTGATTTTTTCATCATCCTTCATCGTTCGCATATTCCCAGAGCCGCCCATCATTTCCATTTCCACAACACCTGCTGAGATATTCTAATAACAATACGTATGCAGCCATCCTTGCCGTCTGACTCCACCTTCGTTTATCGTTGCAGAAGTCTCTTCTTTTCTCTGGTGCGTTGCACTCTCTAGCAGAGCACTCACTTCATGTTGTTGTTGTACGAAGGCACATTGCACTCACAGGTTGCTATTGACTTGCCATTGTTCGCTAATTGTTGCCTACACCTCATTCGTAGTAGCGGAGGTCCGCAGACGGCTGGCAAAGCTCGAGAGCAGAGTATCTTTCTGTATGTCTTTATCATCCTCCATAATAAAACTAATAATAATTAATAACAATATAACGACTTGACATCATTGTAGACAACACAACACGGGAGGAGGACAACCATTATTACACAACAACAACAACAACAACACGTGTACTCCCAAGGGGAGGCCTTGTCGGTTTACCCTTTTCCTCCTCGGACTTACACACCAACCCAGGATCGTTGGAACAAGCAAAACACCACAATCTTGAGCGCAACTAAAGAACATAGTGTAATGCTACGTGCACTTCTCATTTTTTTGGCGTTTACGCTGGCAACTCACGCCGCCTCTGCGGACTCTGGAGGCTCGGTACTCAAGTTGACCAAGGACAACTTCGAGAAGACCATAAATGATAACGAACATGTGCTTGTGAAGTTTTACGCCCCGTGGTGTGGCCATTGCAAAAGTATGGCGCCAAAGTACCAGGAAGCGGCAAAAACGTTAAATGCAGAGGGATCCTCTGTCGTCATGGCCGAGATTGATGTGACGAAAGAAGAGGAACTAGGGCAGAAGTACGGGATCGAAGGGTTCCCAACGTTAAAGCTATTCCGGAATGGCGTCCCGGAGGACTATCACGGCGGAAGGGAGGCTAACGATTTTGTGGAATTTTGCAAAAACGTCAATGTGCCGCCATATTCGCTTTTAAAAACAGAAAAAGAAGTCAAGTCGTTGATTGAAGACAACGGAGCTTCTGCAATCTTGTTTTTAAACCGCCAAGCCACGAAGGCCGAAGAGGCCAACTCGAACTTCGATACTGTCGCGAGGAGGCTCAGCAGCCAGTACCCTTTCGCTATTGTTGAAGACGATGATATTCGGGATAAATATGCTAGCGCGTTGAAAGTAGAAGGAAAAATCTTTCTTTTGCTTTCGACTAATTTTGGGGCCTCTCAGCATACGTTAGACAACGAGTCAGATTTGGCAGCGGAAAGCATCGAGCGATTTATAAATGTGTACACACTTCCACTCGTGGCGCCGTGGAACGAGGAGACGGCTAATGCTATATTTGAAAACAGGGATTTGTTTTTCTTTGCCTTTCGCAACAGCAACGAAAAGGCTGATGTGGACAAAGTAAAAATTCTTGAACCGTTAGCCGCGAAGCACCGACCAAAGCTAGCATCCGGCGATAGAACAGCCGTAACATTCGTTGACGTCAACTTGGAAAATGGTGAAGATGGACAGGACTTGGCGAGATTCTTCGAAATTGATGTTGAAAGTTCTACCTTTCCTGTATACCGTGGCGTTAAAATGACGGATGACGGGGGTCTTCATAAATTTATGCCACCAAAATCGATGGATCGTGTTGCAGACATTGAAACATTTATTGATGACTTTGTCAGTGGCAAAGTGAAACCGGTGCTTAAATCGGAGGAAGTTCCAACTGATAATGACAGTAAGAATGTCAAGGTATTAGTTGGGAAAAATTTCAATGAGATTGTGAACGAAGAAGGAAAAGATGTTCTTGTAAAGTTTTATGCCCCTTGGTGTGGGCATTGCAAAGCGATGGCGCCTGCATATAATAAATTAGGCGATGTTTTCGCAGACGTCGAGCACATCACCATAGGGAAGTTTGATGCCACAAACAACGACGTCAACTACGATGGTGTCGATGTTCAAGGCTTCCCAACATTGTACTTGTTTAAGAGTTCACCGGGCTTGAATGGTAAAAAAGAAGTAATCGCGTTTGACGGTAAAAGGACGTTGAAAGGCATGGCAGATTTTCTTTCAAAACATGCAAATAAATACGAAATTTCAGAGGAAGGACTTGATATAATCGATAACCACGTCGAGGCAAGTGAACCTGAAGAACCCGCCGAGGGGGATGGAGACGAGGTTGTGGATGAGACTAACGTTGTTGTTTTAAACTCGGAAACATTTAAATCTACCATAGAAGACAACGAGTTTGTCTTGGTTGAGTTTTATGCGCCTTGGTGCGGCCACTGCAAAGCGTTGAAACCTGAATATGCAGCGGCAGCCGACAAATTGAAAGACAGCAACCCCAATGTTGTGGTGGCAAAGTTGGACGCCACCAAGCACGAGGCCATATCGAACAAACACGGCGTGCAAGGTTTCCCCACGATAAAGTTCTTCAAGAATGGGACTGCCACTGACTTTAGCGGAGGAAGACATATGGAAAGCATTGTAAGCTATGTACAAAGGAATCTTCGTCCTTTGATAACGATGGTCGAAGGTATGAACCAAATGGACGAGTTACTCAGCAGCACTGGAGGCAAAAATATTGTCTTTGGCTCTTTTGGTGATGACTCTCGTTCAGAAAAGTTGCTAGCACTTTTTGAAGACGCAGCATCTACCGACCACTTGACATCCTTTGCAATTATTTCGCCCAAATGCACCGAAGAAGTAAAAGACTACGTTGCGAGCGCGTTTGAAATCAAATTGGAATCGTCCAAGGTTTCACACATCTTTTTCGTCACTGTAAACTCCGAAACACATGAGAATGAAGTTTCTGAAATGGACTTGGGATCTTGCGACAGTCCAGCCGCAATATTGTCGTTTACGTCAATTTCTCGTTTGCCCATGGTGACCGTATGGAACGAAAATGAGGCGGAAGCGTTGTTCTCTGGTTTGCAGGAACACTTTCTATTTGGTGTCGTCAAATCGCTTGGCGATCCGCTGCATAAAGAGATGAAGGAGGCTTGTCCACGCTTACGTAAGTATAGTGACACTTGTTTAGAATCGATTGCGCGCACGAGGGCGACATTTGCTAACCCACAAACTTTATTTTCGAACCAATTATCCCTCTAGGCTCCTTTAATACCGAGCGCAAGTATGCTTGCGTGATTGTGGAAAATACGCCTGAGAATGCAGATATGTTGAATTTTTTCCAGATCAAAGCGGACATGGTGCCAACGTACCGAGGTGTGTTCCTGGGCACGTCGGACACGGAAGAAGTTTCAGTCTACCCTGAGGACGAATCTAACGATATACTCCAATATGTGAAAGACATTACGGAAGGAAAAATTGAAAAGGTTGATATTCCTGAGGAGGGCGGGGGACAGGAAGCTGCAGAAGAGGAGGAGGAGGAGGATCCAGACAGTTCTGTCGTGTCCTTGAGTCCACTTGACTGGGAATCAAATGTCATCGATACGCAGAAAGACGTGTTAGTGGAGTTTTACGCCCCTTGGTGCGGCCATTGCCAACAACTGAAGCCTATATATGAAGAGGTAGCGAAAGCATTTGACGATGTAGGCCATATAATGATCGCAAAATTGAATGCCGACAAGCACGAAATCCCAGGCGTCGAAATCGAAGGTTTCCCAACCATCAAGTTGTTCAAAAAGGGCAATAAGAAAAACCCTATTGAGTACGAAGGGATGGGGCGCTCTACGGCTGAAATCATAAAATTCCTGGAGGAGCACAGCAGCGCGCCCTTTACCCTAGGTAGCGGCGAAAAGGACGAATTGTAACTTTGCCTGCCAATCTGGAAGACAAAGCCGTTGTGACTTGCAGCTGGAATGAATTGCCGTCGTCTACGAGGAGGAGGCTTAGATGATGATGCATAATTTTATATCCCTAGCACTACTCTACTACATATCAACAACACAAATTAATAATAATGAAATAAATACTTCTTTCATAATGGATAGTAATTATTATTGATAGTAGTGTATTAATATGATGACTATTTATTATTATTTATTATTGATTTTATTGTTATTTATTGAGGAGATAAAAATTTTATCATATAGGAACATAGAGGTATTTCTATATACTACTAAGTACGAGTAGCTTTGTCCAAATTTGTGGTCTCAAATCCATTTCCCGGAATCATCAAGTATAATTATTACAGTATGAATAACTACACATTATGCCTATGACTACTCCAAGTAACCCTAACCCTAACCCATCCTCCTTCTCCTTCCCGTCAATAAGAGAGCCTAAAAAAAAGTGGGGCATTGATTTCGTACTCTTTTCACTACGAGGCCTATGTAAATCGTTCGATACAAAATTCGTATTTTTTACTTTTTTAAGGTTTTTGTACACGAAGAATATTCACATAGTCATGGTTGTAAGTACGTTTTATCGTAGTTAAACGCTTAATGCCCTCACGCCGTCTCATTGACGGGGCTTAAGGCTATCATCCTTCATCATTTATATTTTATTCTTTTTTTTTTTCTCGAACATTTTGTTGTTTCTCAGAATACATACAGAACAACAACAACAACAATAATATAATACTGTTGTAGTAGCTAATAATAAATAAAGAACGAGAGGAGTAGTTGTTGTTAGAGTTACACATAATATATAATAATAATAATAATAATAAATAATGATGTTTTTTGTGGTCGACGATGATGTGGAGTAGTAGTAGCACTAGTATTATATTATTATTATTATTATTATATTACATTTAATATTATTATTATGATCATACGTAATCATAAGATGGGGGCTTGCATATGGCACCCATTGCTCAGTACGTCCACAGCCTTCAGCAGAAACAGAAGCAGTAGCAGCGTGATATGCCATCTGCGACCTATAGAGGAAACACAGACCCTGCAAGTACGAAGCGGCCAGGCGGAAAAAGAGACGGTACTCTCCATGCTCAGGCCCAGAGAACTCCTGACGCGAAAGGTTTTACTGACAAATTAACGCTACGCAAAGAGTCTGACAGTATGCGACCAACGACGAACTTGCAAGCTTCCAGGACTCCAGTGAATAGCAGCGGGAAACCACCCTTGGATCCTCGCTCAAAAAAGAAAGAAGTGTTTGTCCTAAAGGAGTTCGATGGCGGTGACGTCGCTCTTCCTCCGCCTATTGACCACAACAAAACTGTATACAAGATTTTTTTTCTGCAAGGGCTAGGCATGATGTTTCCGTGGAACGTATACATTACAGCACAAAGCTATTATAAACACCGCTTTGCTGATACTGCACACGCTTCAAACTTTACTTTTTGGTTTTCCACTTCATTCCAAATAGCAAACATTGTAGGCTTGGCGCTCGCCGTTTACTACGGGAGCAAGTTTAACATGCGCTTCAGTGTGGCTTTCCCTATGATAATAAACAGCCTAGTCTTGGTCAGCACGACTTCGCTGGTCGAAACCAACCGCATGTCTGCCCAGCTTCTTTTCATTTTGACTTGCGGCTTTGTTGCAACTTGTGGGGTGTGCACGGCACTACTACAACTTGGTATATTTGGTTTGGCAGGACGCTTTCCAAACGTGTACATGCAAGCGGTCATGTCTGGTCAAGGCATGGCTGGAATCGCAGTTTCCCTCATAAACATTTTCACAACGATATCAGAACCAACCTCGAAGGCAAATCTATCTTTTGACGATATCAAGGAAAGCGCATTTTTGTATTTTTTGATTGCGACTATTGTTGTAATTGTAACATTACTATCCTTTAATCTGATGTCGTACTTGGACTTTGCGCAGTACTATGCATTCGTGGACACCCAAGATGAACAAAATAAGCGAAGGCACGCAAGATTGAAAGCCCACCGTGAACGCAAAAAAAAATCCGAAAATAGTACTGTGGACAGCACGCCCCTGTTGATGAAGCTGGGAGGCCCAGAGGACACTGGAATTATACCACCATTTCAGCGAAGTATTATGGAGTCGCCCGTTTACAGCCGTCGTTCTACGCCAGGTAGTTCGCCAAATCTTAGTCCAGATAGTAAAGGCCCTTCGCCAGGATCAGATTTTGGTGACCTGGAGGATGGAGGTAGCAGTGCGAACGACGTCGGTTCGTGCACGATCATATACTATCTTTGGCAAGATGCTGTTGGTGTTTTCCTAGTATTTTTTTTGACCTTGAGCATCTTTCCTGGTGTAACCGCTGAAATCCGATCCGTTAAGAATCCAACCAACGCGCCTAGCCCAGAGGCAGGGCGAGTTTTCGGCGACCTTTGGGTGCCAATTTCATTCTTATGCTTCAACGTTGGCGACACACTTGGAAGAGTACTTTCGGCATATTATACCTTATCAACAAAGCCTGTCCTGGTCTTGGCACTTTTGCGATTGGGTTTTATACCTTTATTTTTAAATTGTAACGTTGTTCCAGCAGGATTTGATCCGAAGGATTCCGTTCTGTTTAATAACGACTTGTTTCCCATCCTGTTCATGGCGGTGATGGCCATCAGCAATGGTTTTTTGGCGAGCTGCGCGATGATGAATGGGCCAGAAAATGTCCCCGACAGTGTTGCCAGTCGCGCGGGAACGCTGATGGCGTTCTTTTTAGAGTTTGGTTTGATTTTGGGGTGCACAGCAAGCTTTGGCCTTCAAGCCATCGTCTGCCAATGCAACCCATTTGCATTTGCTTGAGCATCCAATTTATTACGAGATAGAAGACCATAATAATTATTATTATACTGTATCTCTCCACTACTACACCACTACTAGGTCTGTACTGTAATAAATACAGAAATTCCCTACTCCGGATCTCGCCTCCACTTTAACTTATTTCAATTCCGATCAAGAAGATTTGAATATTCTCCCAACACTGCCGCCGGTCTCCAAAGTGGTGGAAATTTTCACAACAGCGGTGCATTCCAATATAATATTCTTTCTTGCCCACCACCAAAGCAAGTTTACGATAACTGACGAGCAGCCTAAAGAGATACAAGTTGGGCAGCATTTAACAAATGGCTACCAGCTGGAGGACACTGCTACTACTACTGGGCTTTTCATTCGCATCATGTGCCGTGGCGTCGTTGTCTGAGTTTGTATACTCAGTTCCCACTCGCGACAAGCAGGAGGGTGCGCAAGTAGAAGGATCGTGTAGCGTGGTAGACCACGGTGCTGTTGGCGACAATCACACCGACGACACTGACGCAATTCAAAATACTATTGACTTTTGCCATGAGAAATATCCTGGTTTTGCTACAATTTTGTTCCCTGCCGGTGCAACTGGTGGACGAGTGTACCGGATTTACTCGTCTATTGCCCTTGTAAGCGATACAGCCTTGAAAATCGACAAAAATGTTACTATTTTTTCGGCCCAAACCCCGTCAAGGAAAGGGACACCGCTAACTTCTAGGTGTGGCGTATCGTATTGGAATACTACTGCAATTTTCTGCGGCGAAAACATCTCAAATTCAGCTATAATCGGAACAGATAGAGAGACAAGTATTTTAGACGGTGGAGGATGGTCGGGGTGGTGGACTGAGAAGTTTTATGGTGCTGGTCCTCGTATGTACGAACCGATGTGGAGCAATAACTTAACTTTAAAACATATTACACTCATTCATTCACCCTCTTGGACAATTCATCCCCAGTATTGCAATGGTGTCGTGGTAGACGACATACGGATACTGAATCCACGTTTTACCAAAAATACAGATGGCTTTGATCCAGACTCATCAACAAATGTTGTCTTGCGTAATTCATTGATTGATACTGGCGATGATGGCATTTCGATAAAATCATCCAATTCCTCAAGGAACAGACATATTCAAATGCCGTCCCGCAACATTCACATTTATAATTCTACCATTTTAAGCCGAAACGTTTGCATTGGATCAGCAACTTTTGGAGGTATTTATGACGTGCTCATCGAAAATTGTACAATCGGCGATGACGAAGGTTCATCTCCATGGGCAATTAAATATAAGTCACATCGGTACTATCCCGGTGCAATGAAAAATCACACGTTTCGCCATTTGCGATTAGGCAAAATTGCACCAAACAAATACCAGCAGCCAGGTGGCGGCACTGCGTTTATTATAACACTAGACTATGGAGAAAAACCAAGAGATCAACCTCCACCATGCCCAACCATGTGCCCTGTATTTGAAGATGTGAGGTTTCAGGATATCGTGGTGCAGGGTGCCAAACAGGCAGGTCTAATTCAAGGCTTCCCACGCAATTTATTGAAAGGATTAAGCTTTTACAACGTAAAATTTCTGAACAAACCAAAACATGGCTGGGATTGCCAGTATGTCGCAAAGGATTTTAAAGCAAACGGTGTTTATCCGCCGTTGAAATGCTCAAACTAACAATGTGTGTCGCGGCAGCGTAATGGTGACGGTACATCCGGCGGTTGGCGGGGATTGTAACTCCAAAACCCCAAGATGCATTTCCACATACAGCTTGGATTTCAGTAGACCAATGCCTTTCCCAGAAAACTCAACGCCAAAATCACGGCTATAAGTATAAGTGGGCTCCGTGTTTACTTTACTTGTAAAGAGCGCGTCGAACGGGTTGTAGTCTCGACCAGAGTAGTCGACGGTAGGCAAACCAAGACCGTCGTCTCTCACTTCGGCCCGGATCAAATTGCCGCTGGCAGATAAATCGACCCTTATTGGCGGTTCATCTAAATTGTCAATTTCTAGCTCTCCATGCCTATCAATAACAGCTTGAATGCTGTTTTTTAGTATTTCAACGAATGCGAAATGAACGTAAGGCTCTACTCCAAGGAACAACTCACCCTCTGAGTCTTGGCTTGTACGGATGGCGATCTCCGGAAAGACACCAAACTTTTCGATCGAGAGTCCTTTTAAATTGTTTGCTGATGTGCTTACAACGTGCTCTAAATCAATTGAATCAACGTGCATGTATTCCCTAGCTGGGTCCGTCGGAAGATAACCTCTGATCAGGTCAAGTGCAAACATATTGTAAAAAGCTGTATTAAAAATTGCGTTAAAACTCGACCGGTATTGCGGTGGCAAAGTAGCCTCCCAGCTCTTTCCATCATGGATCAATAACTCTATTTCACTATTTATATCATTTTTTATCTCTTGAATAAAATTAGAAATTTCAACATCGTCTTCCAGTCCATCGAGCTTGGTGGCGTGTCTCACAAATGCCTCGTACTGCTTCAAAATGGAAGGTCTTCTAAACTTTCCTTTGGCCATTAAGAAAAGTTGATGGTTCATTTGGGTGAAAATGTCCGTTAGCCCCCTTTTTGCCCCCATTCGCTTGCAGATCGCATGGATGTCATAGACATTCAGCCACTGCTTGATCATCTTAGGCGCCTAGATCGCTCGCCGCGGACTGATGAAGAAACTGAAGCGCCGCTTGGACTGCTTGTTGCTGCCGCCGGAAGATACAGAAGGCGACCTGAGCAAGCTTAAAGCCGACGACAACACAACAAACAAACAAACACAACAACCAAAAAAAAAAAAAAATATTTTTTTTTTATTAGTCTCGCATTATCATTGTGTTTATTAGCAGTAGTAAGCTCGCGGAGAGTGATATTAAAATTATCATTCTCTCCTACCAGTGATAGGCAATACGTCAGTACAATACAATAATGGTAATAAATCTGGTGTTGTTGTATTAACATTATTAATTATATGTCCGGTAAAAAAAGAAGAAAAACTACTAATAAAATTCTCATATCTATCTTATCATATTATCATCTTAGTTAGTAGTAGTAAAATTCTTCTCACACACGGATCTCATGTTTTATTATTACATCTGTCATACATCATTACACCCCAATACAGGAATGATGAAGAAGCTTCTTCACCTTGCATGTGCACGTAGCTTCACCACTACTGGCATCGATTTTACAGAACCGTGATTGCAAATCGTGCCTTCCAGGCGTCGGAGACACCTGAAGTTTCTGCTATGGCATCAATGACACCTATGAAGAACATGCGTCAATATCCTGACACATTTTCACAAGGTCGTGAAACACAGGATGGCGCCAGCCTTCTTTCGCACATTGCAGCCGAGGACGATTATGACAATTTGTTTGAATATTCAAGCTTATTTTTGGAGACTCCGAAGAGACATAACGGTCTGGGCGGTGGCGTAATGCATGAGAAAGAACTTGCCACATCGCAGTACAGTATTGGAGACATCGTGAATAAATATCAAAGAATGAAAATGGCTACCAAAACTCAGAGGTCTTTTTCTGCAGTACAGCAACCTGTGGTGACCCAAGACGTACCGGAACAAACTTATAGAAGTAAGGCGAAACGGCAAGTGGACTTAGAAAAACTGAAAATTTTGTCGAGGACGCAAATACAAAAATACAATGCACATACAGAGGCAGAAATGAAACTGTGCCAATCAATGCAGAGGGCTCATGATGCGTTATTTCGATTGGCGGACGTAGCCGACGATAGTTATGAAAGTGCAAACGGTTTACTACGAACGAGAATGTACCAACCGGCAAAAGACCGCGTGACACATAAAAGCACAAAAATATCACCGACACCATCTCCAGAAAAAAGAAAAAGAACCCTAAGACGCTATCGCAGCCTAATGAAATCTTTAACGAGATAAAAATGAAAATGGATATAAGAACTGAAAGACCGCCGAAAACGTTAAAAGCTTTTGCCTGTGTCCTCCTGTGCGTCACTATATTACGTGTAAATAATAAAAAATCGCTTCCTTGACGATCGCCTTCACACTGATACCACTTTTTCTCTCCATTTAATGTTGTGTATTTGCGGCAAAGCAGCATTCAGAGCAGCCTTATCCACCATGCTGTATCGGGCCCCATAACCATTTAAACAGTTCATCGCACCTACAAAACTAGCACGTTGTAGTGTGGATGGTATTGAATAACCATTGAGAATACCTTCTATAAATCCTCCAACAAAAGCATCACCGGCGCCAGTTGTATCAACAATTGGGTTAACTGTATGGTCAAACGAGTAGGCATCTACCGTGTATATTTTATACGAAGTTGTGTCAGCTGTTTTGTTCGATCCCACTTTTGACACAGCGATACTGCCATTATCACCTAAGGTTGCAATCAAATACTTGCACTTTGGGTACTGGTCTAGCATCCGCAAAAGTGACACTTCAATTTTGTTCAACCCTAGTTGTTCGTTGGAATATTTATCAAATGCCTCTATGGAGCCATAGAGTTCTTGTGCATAGCTTTTATTTGATATAATGTAAGTTGCTTTGTTCAGCAACCTCCTTAAACCACTGCCGTGAATTTTCATCAAAGCTTTGCTTCGCAATTCCGCTTCAACGAGAATGTCTATGCCCTTTTCAAATGCAAAATCGACAGCAACTGCGGCAGCAGCTAGATGACGCCCATCTAAATATAGCATTGAAACATTGTCAAAAAGGTGCATTTTATTCTTCAAAAAATTGATGGATACGTCTGTGACACGTTGCTCATACGGCATGGATATGATTGTTCGCGTATCTTTTGCAACTAGAACAAAGCTGGTAACTGTATTTCGGAACCCTTCCTCTCCAATTTCCACTCCGTCAACACTCACCAAGTCCTTTTCCAACTCATCAACGAGCATGTTGCCGTTAGAATCCTGCCCAACTTTGCTAATTAAGCTACTCTTCACTCCAAGCTTGGATAGTTGAACGGCAGTATTCGCGGCATTCCCACCCCCACCCACTCGCTGCGCCGAGGCCGTTTGCTTCGTATCTTGAACGGGAAATTCGTCTACGACCACGCAATAGTCCATTACAAGCATCCCCAAACACAATACATGTTTATCGTGGGATGACATGCAGTTAAGTTCGGTCAATTGCGCCATGGTCGCCGCTACCATTCTTGGTCTCCCCGCGGGTACTTTGTTGTTGTAGCGAGCTGGGTTGAAGATGATTGCCGATGATTTTGTTGAAAATTCTTCCATCATCTCCTCATCATCATCACATCATCATTCTTCATCATATTATTAACAATATATATTTATTAGACTAGTCATGCATGTCCTAAATAATCTACAGTACTACTACTTTAACCTTTTCTTCTTGTTTGTAAAAAAAAGAATTGATAATAGTTAGTCTAATTAATAATGTACTTACCTATGCACTACTATGAACTGCGTATAATAGACGACTCGGCAATAGCATTAATTATTCAGATCATCATATCGCCACATTATTAGCTAGAGCTAACGTAATAAAGAAATAATTACTATTCAGATCATCATCATCGCTACATTAACTAACGTAATAAAGAAATAAT
>LT658510.1:0-26152 GCA_900128575.1 Stramenopiles sp. TOSAG41-1
TAACCAACGCGCAGGTATGCATAGCGCCCGCACTGACCTGGACGTACTTGGCGCCGCCTTTCTTCTTGCCATCCGGGTTCGACGATGGCCATTTTGGCTTGTACTTGTTCGATTGATCATTCTTATCATTACCAATGCACTCGTAGGAACCATCAGAAGTTAACGCGCAGGTATGCTGTGCACCTGCACTTACTTGGACGTACTTGGCACCGCCTACCGTTGTGCCCTCCGGGTTCGACAATGGCCATTTCGGTTTGTGCCCATTCGATTGACCATCCCAATCATCACCACTGCATTTGTAAGAACCACCAGAATTCAACGCGCAGGTATGCCACCAACCCGCACTGATGACGTCACTGAGGTTTCGGCGTTTGCAGACCGTCTGAAGCGACGGTTTGGTCTGCAGCGCTGTCCTGCTGCCCAGCCCCGTTCGTTCAACGGAACACTCCTTCAACAACCTATCCACGTCGAAGGCGCGCCCCGTCGCAGCGCACGCAACCAATAAAAGAAACACGCCAATAAACTTCATTTGCCTTCCTCTTTGATGTTCAACTGAATTGCGCTTGGTGGAGGGGCCAAGGTGGCAGTTGGTGGGAGTGCCAACATTTCCCAATAGTGATTAATGATGGTGGTGCTTGGAAACTTGCAATGCAACAACAATCCAATAGTATTACATTGAAATATAGGATCGCAAGATCAATTGTGCCAGCCCCTCCTTTTTATCCGTGGTGGTTGTACCCTACCAAGTACAGAAGGTCACTAGGTGCTCGCCTGCCCCCCTCTTTCGGAAATAACGTAGATTTCCGTTCCTATCTGACTTCTAATCTCCCTGCTAGATGTCGTTGTATATGATCTACAACTCTATCGACACTCACCGGCGGATATAGATATAATAATACAAAATTTTAACTTTTTTTTGTATCTTCTGTGGTCGCGCCATCCTTTTTCTCGGTTTGCCCTTGACCCGCTTCTTCTCGCACCACCATATCGGCCACTAAATCCATTGCCCAACACTCCTACAGCTAATTCCAGAGGGTCGGAATGTTGACATACCATACCATACTTTAACATAACAGATGTTTTACCCGGTATTTGCAAGTCATTACTGAATGGTTTAGCACGAACGGATGGAGTATAATCTTTACTTATAAGATAATTGCCCTTATTCTTTACAAACGAATGTGATATTTCCTCCTTAGACACTAAGGTAACGACACGTGGCGCACGAGTCAGTTCCGCGTGGACATCTAATATGTCATTATACTTTAAATTGACAAGCACGGGTACAATTTGATCAACGCTATATTTGAAATTGGCATCTCCCTCCTTGAACAAACATTGACTAAATTGTATTTTCGATTGTGCCTTTACATTATTACGAGATCCACGCAATTCAGCACACCACTTACTCTTCAGGTAATTAAACTCCTTAGCATTCAATATAGGGTTTGTAATCTCATGGCTAATCAGACCCAAGGCAGATTTCACTGTCTTTTCATTGGATGGTATACTGGCTTGAATATGTAAAGCATCCAAACCATTAATAATTTGACGTTTAATATTTTTCTGGCTCATATACTCGTACAAATCATTCTTCGAACATTCCCTACTAGAAACTTTAAATCCACGGGTAATCATCTCTGACAATATTTTTCTGGTAACATATCCCTTTACCGACGTGTCTGGCATCTGTAGAGATATATTAATGTCGCTTTTTAAGCTATCGTACTTCATTTGAGGTTCGTCCGTGAATTGTACCGAACCATTCGTATCCGTATACGATGGAATTTCCGAAACATCGAATCCTTGTGTCTGCAATTTTGCATAGTGGTCACTCGAAATGGCTTCGGCGGGTTTACCATTCAATAACCACCCCACGGTAGATTGCTTCAAGTCAAAATACTTATTGGCACATACTTGAACATCTTTGGCGGTTATACTATCCAATATTTCTTCTCTACGGTGAACATCAAACGCATCTCCACGAGCTATAGCTTCATTGATCTCAGCCGCTACCCCACGGGTTCCCACCATCTTATTGGTCCAGCTGTTGCGAATATATTGTTTCGCACGCTTCAATGGTTCTACCATATCCTTCGTCTTACATAAGTCAACTATCTCTAGCACTATTTTCTCGGCTTCTTCCAATGCCTCCTGTGTCCCTATATTGGTAGTCGCCCAAATACTAAACAAGTACGGATCCTTCATTCTCTGCCATGATGCCATAACGTCATGTAATTTGTTGGAAGTATTCTCCTTGAATGGTGTAGCCAATGACTGTGGACCATTCGATATAATGTGTGACAGTGCCTTTAAGGTGATGGCGTCTTTATGTAGACCGTTTGGCGCCTTAAATGCCATGCACATCAATGCACAATTTGTAGGATGATGAACGGTCACGCGTCTCTGTCCCAATTGTGGTGGCTCTACCGTGTACATATCTGGAACAGGAAACTCTGGGTTTTTAATCTTACCAAATGATGCATCTACCATATCCATCACTTCTCGTGAGTCAAAATTGCCAACGAAACAGTAAGTGGCATTGTCCGGGCGATAAAATGTATCGTGGAATTTACGTAAAGCTTCACTCGTTACATTCTCTATATCGGATTTCCATCCTATCGTAGAGTGATGATATGGATGTGCCATAAATGCTTGAGCCACTACTCTTTTTTGTAGTATCTCGAAGTCATTGTTCTCTCCCCTCTCGTATTCATTACGTACCACGGTCATCTCATGCTTTAATTCCACGGGATCGAGCAATGGTTGTTCCATACGATCTCCTTCTCTGGGTATAACTGCGCATAACATATCGGTATCAATTACAGAAAAATAGTTGGTTCTGTCGGTGTACGTGGTCGCATTCATATAAGCACCTAATTCCTCTAGTTTCCACATACCGTTCTTTAATTTCTTGTTGAAGTTCTTACTACCCTTAAACATCCCGTGCTCCAGATAGTGTGTTGAGCCCGTTACTCCTAAACCTTCATTTCTAGACCCAACATGATAGGTGATGTTGGCGGTTGTTACTTTTAGACCCGGTTTTGGTACAAGTAAGAGAGTTAATCCATTTTTTTTATGTTTGAATTCATACATTCCATGAGCGGTGCGTGTAGGTTTCCACATTTTACAGTATTAGATAATACATTATATACTATAATTATTATAATGTTTTAACATCTCATCTCCAATTTTTTTTTTCATAGCATCACTTACCACGGGTCTTACACGTAGAGATTTTAAGACACCTTTAATAATAGACCCGGTTACATTGTAAATCTTTTTATTTTCTCTAAAGCCATTGACTGGGAAATATATATTAAGATTAAAGTCTTTCATTATTGGATTAGGATCTGGAGTATCAATTTCACTTTCTATTGACCACCCTTTGACGTTTGCTTCTGGTTTCACGTCAGGTGGAAACAATTGATACCATTTATACCCCTTACTTGCTATATGGTCATAGAACAATGGACCATAAATGTATTCTTTTTCAGATACTTTATAGTATAGTCTATCGTCCAGTAGATCGCCTAGATACTCAGTGTCTTCGATTATTTTAAATTGGAATTTCGGCTCTGTGATATACTTTATGTTATTTGGATCTACAATTTTCGGTCCCTTATAGTCATTCATAGTATTAATATATTGTACAATATTTATAGAATGAAATATTTGTATGTTTCTAATAAGAAGATAAAGGGCATAACAAACCCGTCGAATGGTATTATAGACTATTTTTATTATAAAGATACTAAATTAAATTACACTGGATTCGGAGGCATAGTTTCGGGAATGGATTTTACATTGAAATCGTACAATTTTAATTACATCATTGCAGACATTAATTATAAACAAATAGATACATTTTTAAATTGGGTAGAGACTCTAATGCCACAATTACCATTGCATATCAATATACATGGAAGAATAGACAAACAAGAGGCTCTTTACCAATTAGAAACAGATAGAAAATTAACCAGAGTTGTTACGTTTAACAATAATATTTTGGAATTACTTTCTATTTTGATAACACCAGTGACAAACTAAAGTACCTCTATGTGAAATTAAGTAAGAATATTTACCTCTACAGTGATTACACAGTCTGTATTTCATTATTAGGATGTACAGAATCCTTATATAGTCCGATTTTGATTCCAACTTTCCCGTCTAAATCTGTTAAAAATATATCTATATATTGAAGTCTAAACCGCAGTTTGTATGCAAATGATGTAAGAAAGAGTGCTTTATAACACATGCTTCCTGCCGCCGCAATTTCTATGTCATCAGAGGATGCCAAATAATTCTTCAATTCGCGCATTGGAGTATTTTTAGGAACCTTTATAATACTCTTGTTTACGCTTTCATTTTGTATACTAATTATAGGACTCCTCCTATGAACATAAAATGAAAATATAGTGTGTGTTTTAATATCTTCAATAAAGTGAACATTTATATGATCAACCAAAAATTCTTGTTGTATAAAATAACATACCCACACACCCAAATTCATTCTTAAACCACCTGCCAACACGGATACCTTTTCATGATTCTTTAAATATGCCCTTATTAAATTACAATAAAATTTGGATGACCCCTGACCAATATTTATTGTATTCGACATTGTGCTATTATATTTAAATTTGACCTTNTATACTCTATTGTCCCCTTATCAGATAGGGACAAGGCACGAAAAAATATTACATGTACAGAAATATTTTAAAGAACAAAAATGACATGTCACTTGATTTTAAGCGCACTCAGTTATTATTTACTCGCGTGTGGCAATTATACATCGAATTGCAACACCCTGTATAACACAACCCAGCAATCTCTTATTCTATGTAATCAAAAAGATGTAAAACAAAGTGTTTCAAGAGACGGAGCAGTCGAGAAATGAGAGTTATAAAAATATAACACATACAGGATTATATACAATGGTAACAACAACGGTAAAATCCATGGACGGGACAACGACAGATTCCCCACGAGAAGAAACATCATACCTACAGCATAACCAGTCTGAACATCCATCTCTACGAGGGAGCACAACCATTGTAAATTTAACAAATATAACAGGGTTAAATGAATCATTACGAATGAACCAATCATATCGCGTAAATATGAGCAACTCGACGAACGCATCCGGTACTAATCTTATTATAAGAAGGGAAAACTTAAGTAGTATAGAACAAGAAGATCATTCCACACATCATGGATTGAGCATTGCGTTGGCGGCAACCGGAGTAGTAATGGTTGTGATTGGTGCATTGAAATGTAAGAGAATGCATACACCGAAGAAAAAGAAAAGGAAGAGTATCAAATCGGTATCACCTGAACCAGATCCTGAACCTGAAGCACAAACACAAACAGTGAAGAACAGGAACTCATGGATAGCGAATACAGCGGATATTAAACTGAAAATGCATAAGAAACGACCAGTGGAAAAAATGGTAATTAAAGAGATCACACCTTCGGCACCACCGGGAACCGGTTTTTCGGATCATTAAAATTAACCAATAGAAAACGATCTATACTATACATTACATTGATAACATACTGTTCATGTAAATATGTTTGTATTTTCGTAAGATCCACACCTATTCCGTCAACTGCTTCAAGTTTTTGTAATAGTACACGTCTTGTATTCAGACTTATTGATTTTAATGCAATTTCAATTAGCCCGGTCAATACACGAATAGTGCTTTCCTTAGAGTCAAAATCTTCAATCTTTTCTATCAGTTCATCAAATACTACCGGTAACTTTTGCGACATAATAGAGCTAACACGGTCATTCCCCAATAATCCAAATGTGTCTATCAATTGCTTAACACCTGCCATTGACATATCCAGTGAAATGTATTTTTTGACCATTTTCATTACATCATTTACGGTTAGGATTTCTTTTTCAAGTAAAGAATTAACCAGAGCGAATTCACCGTTTGTGCTTAATATATCTAGAATACTTGAACCATTTACTTCATTTCTCAGTAGGTCAGAACCTGAACGGGCTAGAACCATTAGAATGCCTTCCATATCTCGTTTTCGAATAGAGTCTCTTATGGCGCGAAACCAATCCGGTAAAACAGGACCAGCACCTAATTCAGAAATCTCTCTGGCTATTCGCTGTTGCCTATTAAATAACATACGATTTCTTCTCCGTCTAGATCTCATAGTAACTCGAGTTGGCGTAGGCATTTGTTGTTCGGGCGTTTCTGGTGCAGACATTTTATAGGACAAGCACCTGTTATTTATAATAATAATACTCTGTTGTAGGGACAAGACTGCCGGGTCTTATAAAAAATCAGGTAATTATAATTCACTTCCCTTTTTACCCCCGTGTGCTCTTAATAGCTCTTTTAATTCATCGTTTTCATCGTAATCCGCATGATCCAACGGCGTGTCTCCATAGTTAGTTGCTATATTTGGGTCCGCCCCCTTCTCCAACAGGAGTTTACATGTTTCGGTGCGACCCCAGTCAGCTGCTGTGTCCAACGGCGTGCGTCCACCATTATTCGCTTGATTTATATTTGCCCCCTTCTCCAACAGGAGTTTACATACTTCGGTGTGACCTCTGGCGGCTGCCGAATGCAACGGCGTCGATCCATATTCAGTCGCCGCTATATTTGGGTCCGCCCCGTTATCCAACAGGAGTTTCACTATGTCGGGCTTGGCTGCCGCTACTAAGCCTATAAGTTCATTACCCTCACTATCCTTCCCCAATTGATTCAGTACCTCTGGATTATTTGCCAGAAATAATTTGACATCCTCTATCTTGCCTTTTTCGCACGCGACAACGAAGGGTGTCCCTCTTGGGTAGTCTTTTTTATAGGTTTCATTTAATTCAGCTAACCTGTTGCTACGATTCCGGCGGCGATTTACTTTAGTGCTACGGTTATTATTATCTCGATTATTTTATAGCCCCTGCAGCTTCATATATTTTTACAATATCTTCTCCGTCAATCTCGGCTGGAAATTCAGCTAGTTTATCCATCAATTTCAAACCAATATTGCATTTCTCAATGGGAAAGTACACCCCGCCATGAATATAGGCTTTCATATAAATATCTGCTTCTGCCATAGAAAATGCAAGGGACGTATTTGGCATAGGCGTAATGGCAAGACTCCTGTTAGCCTTTTCTGGATTTGCGCATAGGTTAAACAACGGGAATTCACCTTGAATAAATATGATGGGATACAACTCATGAATTATTTGTATGCATTCATCCGTTTCTAGTATATCATCTAGAGGAACAGATATTTTGTATGTAGCTAAGATCTCTAGCTTATTTATCAATTGCCGAGGAACACCAACACCACCATTTTCCATTTTATGTGGTGCGTGTTTAACCAAGTTTTGCTGTTTCATATAGTTTTCGTAAGAATTAGTAAGTCGGTCCATTGGTGTTTGTCTTTTCTCACCAAGAGTCATAGCTGTCGCAACAACGGCACTGGTGATCGTACTTGCCAAATCATTACCACCATAAATTGGCGGGTTTCTCTTCCAAACGGCTCCGTAGACGTCACAAGAAGTCCCCTCATCAGTTGCTTCTCGCTCCCGTTCCCTTTCTTGTTTCACCCAGTCTTCTATTTTTTTAGTATTAGGGTTATTTGACATTATTTTGTATGACGACACAATAAGACAAAATAGCAGCTAAATATGACTATTCAAATTTGTTTTTTTACGTATCCAGAAACGACGTACGGGTGTAATCAGTGGTCAAATGGATGTCAAATACGCCCTAGCCTCCAGTCCCGCCAGTGCAGCCAGTCCTGCCAGTCCTGCCAGTGCCGCTAGTACCCCACGAGATCTTCATTCATTCTACAGAAAAAATTATTATTATTATTTCATCAACCACACCTTTATATAGGTATGAATCTTTAGGTACTCAAGTACAACAATAGTCCCCCCACGACTAGCACCTCTGACCGCTTACCATAGAAATAGTATTATGGTGTTAGATACAAATACTATGGAAATATCAGGGGCTAAGAAAGATGAGTACGAGATTTTTTAGGGGTGGAGACCCCCAATCGACACCAAATCGTAGTACCTGCTGTGTAATGCTAGCTCATTAGCAGGCACATAGGCTGTAAAAAATAGGCTGACACAGCAGGCACTAAGAATATTGACCGATTTTTTAATTTTTTTTTTTCTACCCCCTAAAAATCTCGTACTCATCTTTCTTAGACCATGGTATTACCATGGTAAATGTCTGTCAAAATGGGAAATGAATTTCTACCATGCGGATAGCAGCAAACAAGTACCCTGAAAAAAATTTTTAGCATGACGATAGTATTACGGGAAAATAGCCCTAAAATATGATTACGTGCGGATATTTTTATTTCATTAGGATACGGATATCATTAGCGTCAGAATTTTTTAAACAGATTTATTTTAGGCTGACACAGCATTAGCTTCCAAAAATTTTTTAAAAAAAGTTAGTCCTACCTGTGTCTATGGTAGCTCGTGCCCGTTTTTCAGAAATGGGAAACTAGAGTCTAGAAACTTAGGATGAAAATACTGTTACATGCGGATATTTTATTTCGGTACCATAGGAATACCATTAACATTTAATCGTATATTTGATAAAAAAATATTTTTGGGAATTTTGGGGACAAGCTAGCTCTGGTCCGGAGATGTATATAAGAAAAATGTCTGACTTATAAATAATGCCTAGCCTTATTTTCCAACATTTGACTTCGGAATTGGGTGAGGGTCCATTGCGGAACATTATATATCTATTCGGTAGACAGGAAAATGGTCAGAGTGTTTGTGTACAAGTGCAGGGTTACAAACCACATGTAACAATTAAGACTTCTGAGAAACCAGAAATATTCGAAGATAAAATAAGGCAAGCATTTCAGAAGTTACTGAAAAGTGATAAAATAAAGTCTCAAAAAGAGGGAAAATATCGTAGGGAAAATGTTACCATAATAAAGTATATAAATATTCTGGATGATCTGGAATTTGATTGGTATGAAGGTCAGGACATATGTGACTACAATGAAGAAGGTCCAATTCAGTTTGTCACAATACGGACCTGTCCTAAGAAGATATATAAGTTGAAAAGTATGTTGAAGAGTATACAAAAAGATTTGGTTGTCGATGTAAAGTTTGATACAGAGAAATATAAGAATGAAAAATCAATACCAAATGAGGAGTTAATACTTGAATATGATGACAAGCAATTGGTTGGTCCGTACAACTTCTATAACGATCAGGTGGATATGAAACTACAGTACATTATTGAAAATAATATTTATCCGTGTAGTTGGTTGGAATGCAGATACCAAAAAGTGACAACCAAAAATAGAACTACATCATGTGATATGGAAGTAAAGGGATTGTCGATTCATCAGATAGAGAAGAATAGCATGGCACCATGGAGGATTCTGACCTATGATATTGAGTCCGTACCTCATCCAATGGGGAATGGTAAGTTCCAGTTTCCGGAGGCACACCAAGATCCAGTATGTACACCTTCAACGTCGCATTTGTGCCAAGTCATATCAATATTATGCTTATATGCTTTGTGTGTTTTCAAATTGCACATCTTCTTGGATTTGTAAGTAGGGTTAGGCAGCAATCACGAGTGGGAAATAAGGCACGGCGGAGAGGCTGCCAATGCATCCCATGGGGCGCATGCAAACAATATAAAGTCAAATTTGAACCCTTCCGCAGAGAGGGTCCCTGGCAACGGCGCTAGAAATAGCAACTACGCTGGCGGCGGGGATTTCTCAAGAGAAGCTTGGAACGGCGGTGCAGGAAGAGGCGGGAACAGACCTTTCGATGAGCATTGCAACAACAACGACAATAACAACAGAAACTATGGCAGATACAACGATCGTGGTGCCCCGGACAATGGTCGTCACGGCGAGCGCAGGGACAACCGCGTTTACAATGGATACCAAAACCCACAACAGAATCCTCACGCACGCCCATCGGAATCGTCCGCACGCCATCGCCGAGACGATGGTCCTCGGGGCGATAGACGGGATTACGACGCGGGAGCAAATTACCGCCACGGGTATGGACGGAACAATGGCGATGATCAATTTTCGCGAAGAAACCCCGTTGAACATGGCCATAGCAATAGGAATAGGTACGATCGCGACGCGCCTTACGATAATCGTGGAAGGCATCATCGAAGCAATGCGCCGCATTATCAGCATGATAGAATGGATAGACCGCCCAATGCCCCACGCTTCCAGGATGTGGGAGACCGCGGGCCACCGCACGGACCCCCGCCCCCAAAGCGAGACCCAGCACCCCCTCCTCCATCCCGTTTTTTTGAAGGCAGAGACGGCCCGGGACGCAAAAGGGAGGAACACTGGCATCATGATCACCAGGGTCGTAATCGCAGCGGGCCTCGCGGCCACAATCCACGATACGGCGGCGAATCGTACGGAAGCCAGCGCAAGGGCAACAGAGGCGGTGGTAAGAGAAGAAACAAGGGCGGCAAAGAAGGCAAGAGCAGAAATTCGAAGAAGCGTAGATGGAATGATTCGAAAAGTCGGTAGGATTCGTGCTGGAAGAACGTATTGCCTGACGAAGATGAATGAGTTTTTACACAAAAAAAATGCGCGTGATTATTGCGCATAAAAATATGGCATACACACTGGTGTGTACACACCTAGATATTCCTTTAATGATGTCTTTCTTAAATAATTACCAAAAAATTTCACGCGCATCAATCCACTTCACCAACAAGTTGCAACAAATCGTTGGCGGTCCCCCGCTTATCGGGGTCCCTTTGCAGCATACGTTTCAGCAGGGTCAGGATCAGGTCACTGTACCCCCTGCCCTTAATTTCACCTAAGACGTTGACCAAGGACGTCATAGCAAAGTCAGGCCTCTTCAACGCACACATTTCGTACAAGATGCAGCCAAGGGACCACAGGTCCGCCGCGTTGCCGTAATCCCCCTCCACAATTTCGGGGGCCATGTAGTGTGGAGTCCCAACGATAGTATTTGACGAGTTCGATAGGGCCGTCGCAACGCCAAAATCACAAATTTTGATGGAGCTGATGCCATCGTAGTGTTCCTCGCTGTCGTCCCCGCACAACAGCAAGTTGGCCGGCTTCAAGTCCCTGTGGACAAGGCCGTTTTTATGTATGACACTTAGGCCAGTCAACAATTGCTTGGTCAATTTCAAAATTTTTCCTTCATCTAAAAAGTAGGACTTCGTGTTTGCTTTTAATTTAGCGGCCAGATCGCCCCCTGGAACGTACTCCATCACCAGGCACACAGATAACACGTTCTTATCACGGACGTCGAGAAAAAAGTCGTGGACCTCCACTACGTGCTCGCTCCTCGCTCGTAAATTTGACATAAGGCGGGCCTCGTCCAGCGCATCATTTGCCTGCTCAACACTTTCGCATACAATGCGCTTTAGTACATACAATTCGTTGTTCCGCTCGTCCATCACAAGGGTTGTTGTGCCAAACGCACCTATGTTTATAGACAATGTAAAAAATAGCATACACCATGAATAGTTAGTCGTGTTTCCAGTCGTAAGCCTCGAGGCTGCCAATGCTTCGTTGCGTATAGATTTCTATATATCTTAACTTACCTCTCCCCAATTCTCCAAGTATCGTGTACGGTCGATCTCCACCAAGCGGCTCATCCATCTCGTCGGACTCCGGCAAGGCGACATCGATTACCACTGCCTTCTGCTCCTCCTGGCAGTACGTTTCTATTCCAAATCTGTGCGGACTCTGCTTCGCCTTATCCCCCAGGGTAGGAGGCAGGTAGTCCTCGTCTAAAACTGGCTCCTCAGGACTTCTCCGATGTCTCTCCAACCTTGCTTGTTTATTTCTTACTATGCTGCTGCTGCTACTACTACTACTACTACTACTATTTTTGCTTGCTGTCTGAGGTCCACCTGCAACGTGCGATCGCTGCCTCGCATGTGGCAGTTCGTTTGTGAACCCATAGTCACCGTCGGAGCCAGATGTCAGTGTCGTCGACTCGGAGAACGTTGTCGGCCTGGAGTAATCTTCGTTCCCACTTTCGTTACCCTGCAAATTATCATTGTCCACAATGTCCCCATCACTTTTCGAGTGCACCTTGGTGATCTGGTGCAGGGATCCGAAATTAGACACCCGCGCAATGTCTGGGCCGGCGAGCCCGTGATCCCTATTCCCTTTTGGAAATCGCAACGGGGGCGTTCCATTTTCCACGCAGTCTTCATCGTTTGTCTTTGGCATATCGCTGTCGGACTTTGACTTGCCAGACAATGCCAAAGATCCGACTCCTTGCCGCAGGCGCTTTGAACTCATGGAAGGGGCGCTCCGGGTCTTCATGCCGCTTGTTCCTTCCTTCTCGGTATTTCGAGGTGTCATCTCCGCAGGTGCAAGCGGGCTACTGACGCTTTCCTTTACTTTCCCATCGCCATCGTTCTCCAAGCAAGACCCGAGTTCATCAAAGGCACCGGCGACGCTCCGATAATAGGTCACAAGCCAAAGTATCATTTGCTTAAAGCAGGGTTGGAAAAATTCTCCGCAAAGGGCCAGGGTTCCCGCGATGTCTTGGGCGTTTCTCTCCGATACGGTGTGGTACCGCCGCATGGCGTATTTCAGTTTGATCTCGTTTCTAGCGATTTTCTTCTCGATCGATTTCTGGGTGATTGGAAAGATGGCAGAGGCGCTCGGAAGAAGGGTCCTTTTTAAGATGAACTTTTGGCGCATGCGCCTGACTTTCCTACGGTAATATTCCTTTCGTTCCCTCTCAACCTTTATTTTTCTGACACTCTTCCTGTTGATGAAGGAAATTCGCTTGAGCAACTCGTCCATGCCTTCGAACAGGCTGTCCTGGTTCCCCTCACCTTTGCTCTGGAAGTGTTTTCCGATCAAGCCAGTCAGCCGGTTCGATAGCTCAACAAGTGCGATATTTGTGTGGTGCATCATGTCGTCCTCCTGAACATGGCTTGGGTTGCCCGGGTCGGCCTGGGCCATAATATTGTTCAGGTCCGTGATGGACGTCGAGAGGTTGCAGAGCGCGTTGTTCGACAGTTTCAGCGTTTCCAGCCATGCTGCGGGAATTCCCCATAGGAGAAGAAATAAGAAGGGCAATCAGATAAGATGCAAAGAGTGTTCTTTCTGTTAGATGGAAGTGTTTGTGGGATAGGAAGGGTTGGCGCGGGGGAAGGCAGTGCGGCCAGTGGGTTTGACGGAGTGTAGAGCAAAGTGCGCCGCACCTGAGGAGCGGTGCCAGTACGCGCATAATACGTACCCCTCGAGGCGGCCCTGACGGCCCTCACGCGGACCTCGACCGCATCAATGTAGGTGGTCTCCAAAATAGGCTCGCTGAAATTGTACATGTTCCACCCACGCTTCGTCTCCAGCTAGCTAGCTAGGTAGCGCCGCACCACGTGGCGAGTGGGAAGAGGTAGGCATGACGTCTTGAACAAAGAACAAAGAGGACTATGGGTGGACGAAGAGTAGTGGAAACCAAAAAGCATTCGTACAGTAAATAGAATGAATCATAATGGATAATCAATGCACGTACCGGTCATACTAGTCACACAACAAATTAGCAATTGTTACTATTGTAATTATTTCGCATATTTTTAATAATGCCATTGTTATCAGTGTTATTCATTTCTTCACAGAACTTTCCACTTCTCTTCAAATATTGAAGTATCTTGATAGGGAGACTATAATACTTGAAGTATATAATAAAATTATCATCGCAACAATGGCACTCTGTTATTACTATAGGAATAGCATTGAAAACGGGTGTGAATGCTGTACAATGTTACGCACACACTTTCATTCTATTTTTACTTATTTCCTTTTATAGGTCATAACTACGCATATTTGTACTATAATTACCACGCAGAGGGTCCTACTTGATCCACGTGGTTGGGCTGGGAAAGGCGAAATTTTTCATGCCTATTAATCCAGAAATTATCACATTCACAGCATTATTATTTATGTATGAGGAATAGCATAGTAGGGAAGTTATATATATTATTTAAAAATTCTTTTTATGCAACATATGATCGAAATGCCTTTTATGGTAGTGGATTTCCGCCAGAAGCCTCAGGAACCACTTTGAAATTTTCGTACATCTTTATCCAACACGACTGACACAGTAGCGAAAATTTCGAGCAATTGAGTTAAGGGAACACATGGACTCATAATGATTCCACAGGATTACATGTGAATTGTGGCAGTGGAATGATTGTACAGAGCAACAAAGGAATTTATTTAAGGTTCCTTTCCACCTTCACATTCAATTGAGTTAAGGGAATACATGAATCAATCATCATATCACAGTATTACATATGAATTGTGGCAGTGGAATGTTTGTACAGAGCAACAAGTGAATTCATTTAAGGTTCGTTTCCACCTTCACATTCATGTTTAAGGACTTTTACAATCGATTAAAGAGACCATATGTCAATATGGATCCCTTCGTTTCCTGCGCATGTCACAAATTCATACTCAATAAAATACTACAAAATAACCTATATGATCTAGTTGCACAGGAAGAATAGCACTGAACAGCACCCTCCACAGACCACTCCATATTTAAGGACATTATGGTACGAGAGACAAGCCTGCGGGAAATTCAAAATAGCATGGCCGTAGCATTGAAATATCGTTTTCACCATTGTCGCACGTTCAAAAAGGAAAGGATTATTACCTGAAAACATTTTAAATTCCCTTTCCCCCTAATTTATGCTTGGGAGACTACGAACTGTGTCTATCAAGACCGATGTGAATTCCCCAAGGATTGATTTTCGACGTGGAAATTCCTTTGCTGTGCCGTTTTGTGCATTTCCTGTCAGTTGTTGATTTATTATTATTATGAAAATATTGGCCATTATTATTAGTTCCTCCTGCCTGGTGCGGCGCTCGAGTGGGACCGCGTCGGCGCTTCGTACGTTTGTTGCACTTCGCGGTTCCGCTTGCTACTTCTATCGACTGGCGAGGACTGAGTTCGAAAAGGCGTCATGCGGACGAAAGTACTATGGTCCGACAAAATGCCCATGCGCAACGACAAGTTGCCCCCCGTTTGGTCGATCGCCTTCAAGCCCAACGGGTCCCAAATGATCGTCGGCGTCGGCAACCGCGTGCTTGTCTACGACGCCCTTGACGGCGACCTCCAGCACTCGCTAAAGGGGCACAAGGACACCGTGTACGCGGTTACCTACAGTGCCGATGGCAAGCGATTTGCCTCTGGGGACTGCGCTGGGACTATCATTATATGGAAAGGCTCTACCGCGACGGGTCTCTTGAAGTACACCCATAAGTGGAGCATCCAGCACCTCGCGTACAACCCCGTGACCCACTCGTTGGCCTCGTGCACGGAGAGCAACTTTGGGATATGGTCCCCGGAGCAGAAAAACGTTAAAAAGTACAGCGTCAAGTCCCGTATATGCTGCTGCGCCTGGACGAACGACGGGACACACTTGACCCTTGGCCACTTCAACGGGACGATATCGCTCTACAACAAGGACGGCGAGGAGAAGAACACCATTGAACGGCCCTCTGGGGCACCTATTTGGTGCTTGCAGTGGAAGCCCGCCAAAGACGACCAGCCTTACGACGTCCTTGCCGTCGGCTGCTGGGACCAAACGCTTTCCTTTTACCAAATATCCGGCGCCCAGATCAAGAAGGACAGGAAGATCGGCTTTGACCCTTGCTGTCTCCAGTACTGTGGGGACGGCGAGTACCTGATCATCGGGGGGAGCGACCACAAAACGTCGCTTTGGACCAAGGAGGGCATTCGTCTGAAAACGCTGAGCGAGCACAAGGACTGGGTATGGTCCATCGCCGCCAGGCCGAACCATAACGACGTCGCCATCGGCACCAACGACGGAGAAATCGAACTTGTTCAAATGCTCTTTGCCACCGTGCACGGGCTTTACAAGGAAAGGTATGCTTACCGCGACTACATGACGGACGTGATCATCCAGCACTTGATCACGGATCAAAAGGTAAGGATCAAATGCCACGACTATGTGAAGAAAATTGCCGTGTATAAGGATAGGCTCGCCGTGCAGTTGCCCGACCGCATTATCCTGTACGAGGTGATGAAAGATGGCAGTAAGTAATGCTCCGCAAAGCAGGGATGGGGATGTTCGAAGTCTATTCTCTCCTCGCACTCTCGCATCCCAATCTCATTTCACACACAGTGAACGCCCGCTAACACAGTAAAACCTTATCACCTTTGCCATACCCGACTTAACATCAACGCATAACGCAGGCACTGGAAAAGGCGGTGTGAAATCTTCGTCTGCAAACATGCACTACCGCGTAAAGGAACGAATAAACAAGCGGTTGGATTGCAACTTGCTGGTCATGACCAGCCAACACGTGATCTTGTGCCAGGAGAAGAAGCTGCAGTTGTTCACCTTTTCGGGCCAAAAGAAGCGAGAGTGGGTCATGGAATCGGTCATTCGATACATAAAAGTCATTGGAGGTGCCAGTGGCCGCGAAGGCGTGTTGATTGGCTTGAAAAATGGTTCGGTTTACGAAGTGTTCGTGAACAACCCATTTCCAATTTTGTTGATTAGCAACATCCAAGGCAGTGTCCGATGCCTTGATTTGTCCATGACCAAACGTAAATTGGCGGTGGTTGACGAAAAGAATACGTGTTTGGTGTACGATCTGAAAACTAAAGAGCTGCTGTTTAAAGAAAATAACGCCAACAGCGTAGCATTCAACACGGAAATGGAAGAAATGTTGTGTTTTTCTGGCCCCAACAACACGCTGAGCATCAAGACCGGGACCTACCCCGTTCACCGCCAAAAGATGCAGGGTTTCGTGGTAGGCTTTGCTGGAAGCAAAATTTTCTGTTTGAATGTGGTCGCCATGCAGACGATCGATGTACCCCAGAGCGCATCGCTGTACCGGTACTTGGAAGACCGCAAATACGACGAGGCTTACGGTGTGGCATGCCTTGGTGTAACGGAAAACGATTGGCGCTTGCTCGGGACCGAAGCGTTGGAGAAGATGAAATTGAAAATTGCGCGCAAAGCATTTGTAAGTAGAAGGAAACAAGCAATGTTTGACTAAAGGATTATCCTCTAACCCGTTTTATGTATTGTACATCTCGCTCACTACGATTCAATTCCGCAGGTCCGTGTCAAGGACATGCGTTACATCGAGCTGTTGAACCACATCGAGCAATCTAGAAAAGGCGCGATGCGGGACGAAAGCAAGGACGACAATGTCTTTTTAGGAAGAATCCTGGCTTACCAAGGGCGTTACGCGGAGGCTGCGAAGGTCTTTGAGCGCGTAAATGTCGACTTGGCGATCGAAATGTACACGGACTTGCGCGACTGGGAAAAGGCGAAAATGTACGCTCAAAAGTCGCGATCTGTGGACGTGAACGACCTTGTGCGGCAGCAAGCTGAGTGGAGCCGTGATACGGCCGACTGGAAGAGCGCGGCTACCATGTTCGCAGACAGCGGCGATTACGAGCGTGCGATCCAGCTGCTGATTGATCACGGTGGTGTGGAGCAGTTGATTATTCTCGCGAGGAAATTATCAAAGGACGACGTGAACCTAAAAACGATTGCAAACTACTTCATGACGAACAAGCATTTCAAGTTTGCGAAAGAGGTGTACGTCAAAATGGAGGCCGTGGAGGCACTTATGAAGCTGCTGATGTCCAATTCAGACTGGGAGGAGGCGATGGATTTGGCTTCAAAATACCCAGGTCAATTCGATGACAGCGTGTTTGAGCCTTACGCACAATACTTGGCCGGCGAAGACCGCTTCGAAGAGGCCCAAGCTGCCTACAGGCGCGCGGGGAAACCGATGATGGCGATAAAGTTGGTGGAGTCATTGGCACAAAATGCATGCATCGAGGGTCGTTTCCCTGATGCTGCCCGTCACTATTTCGAGCTCGCCGAGGAGCACTTGGACGTTGTCGCCAAGCTACGACGCAGGGGCACGCAAGGCACCCCCAGCTCTGGTAGTGAGAGAGTCCACCTTCGCAAGGCCAAGAGTGCAGACGAACTGGCATCGCTTTACCACGCCTACAATTTCGTTTGGCAATATACCGAAGAGCCGTTCACAACGCTTGATACTGAGACGGTTTTCAACGTCTCGCGTTACTTGTTGAATATGTTGGGCGGCCTGGACCACGACCCAGAAGGTATATCGCGCGTTCATGTCTTGTATGCGCTAGCGCAGACGGCGCAGCAGCTCGAAGCATTCAAAACTGCACGTTGGGCCTACGAAAAATTAGGAACGTATGCCGTGCCGTCGTCGTGGCGTGACTCCATTGACTTGGCGATGATCGACCTGCAGGCGAAGCCATTCGCAGACAAGGAAGACTTGGTCCCGGTATGCACGAGGTGCTACACGTCAAATCCGTTGATAAGTAACAATGGCGATCGCTGCGCACAGTGTGGACAGCCGTTCCAACGTTGCTTCTTGACCTTTCACCCACTGCCATTGGTGGAGTTCAAGCTCCCAGAGGGCATGCCTGACAAGGAAGGAATGAAATTATTAGATATGGACGCACCGGTCGATGGCACCAGCAGTAGAAACGCCAATAGCATCATGCGGGAAAACGACGACATGGACAACAAAATTGACCAATGGCGGGCCAGTGTTGCGACTGGCAAGGGCAGTAGCACAGGTAGGAAAGCGGTGGAAGACGAGTTCAGTCAGCGCTGCTTGCGTTTCGACAGCAAGAATTACAGCCCTGTGGAAGTTTCTTCGAACATATTGATGGCAATGTCCCGGGAGAACGTCTTCGTTGCCGACGACCAGTTGGGCACAAGGTACTTTAGAAACATGGTCGGCGACGGTGTGGATATCGTTTTGCACCGTAGAAGATTTTTCAGTGGAAATGATTATGAGTTTGCACAGTTGAAGGGTGATAGCGACCCGTTTGTGGAAAAGATTGAGGAGGATAAGTAACGCCAAATGATGGGATACAAAACGTGGCGGGGGTTGCATTTTTAAAGTAATATAATTTTTAAGAGATACTTCGTAAGACACGCGCCTATATTAAATTTTAATACACATATATTACAGACACGAAAAAAAATTCTACTTCTTCTTTTCCCACAAATCATTCTATATCCTCTGTCAAAAAAATTTTTTAAACCGTCAATCGCCTCTTCATCGCAGGGTATACTTGTCCAGGTATAAAGCTGACCTGGCTTCTCAAAAACTACCCAGCCCAGCCAAACGCCGCAACTGCTCAAATGATAAGAAAAATGTCAAGCTCCACGGAGCCATCCTCATCCATGTTGGCAGCCAACCTTTGTACAATGCGCCGAACCCTTCCGCATTGACTGTTTTACGGAAACAGTCAATTGTTCCAGTGTACAAGGTCCCCTTACCGGTAGCTGGGTCAAGGGGCTGGTTCATGATCCGCGTCTTCACCACGTCTGCAGGCGCACCCAAAGTGGCAGCCACAAGGCCGGCCACACCGCTGCTAATAGCATGCAAAAAAGGGCCATCTTGGACCTCAAACGGCTCCTGTTGAAACATTTGTTTGGCCTGGTCGTATGCCGTCAAGTCGCCCATTTGCACGAGCATGGCTCGTTGGACGGCGGGTCCCCAGCCAGTGTACAGCCCTCTGAGCCCACCAACTTTGTATATGCTTCGGAACGCATCGGGGAAGCCCCCCGGGTAGCGCGGCGGTTCTCCACGAGCCAAGCGCTTCCCTTCGATCTGCATTTGCACCTTGACCAGATCTGTCGGCGTAGCAATGAACTGACCAAAGCCGCCCGCGAGCATGCCGGCTGCCATGCCCTTGTGAAGTGAGAAGGATCCGTCTGCGTTTTTCTTAAATACGTTCTCGCGCAGCACTTCGTACGTGGCAACGCGCGTTCCACTGTATACCAAGTGCCTTAGACATGCTGGAGCCAAGCCTCGGTAAAGCTGCACCAATCCTTCCTCCCTAACGATCCCCACCATTGTCCGGACAAGGCCTCGCCGAACCTCGTTCCCACGTTCGCCGGAGATTTGGAGCCGGGTCTTGGTAATGTCGAACGGGTACGTCGCCGTCTCCGCGATGCACGACGCCGCCGCCGACAGCACGTACGTCGACGCGAACGACAAGTTTGATTTGTCCGGTCCACCCCCCATGTTGACCTCGGCTCGCCGCAGTGCCTTCCAAGGAAACGAATTCTAAACGCCGAGGCTTGCGTTGCGAGGGTGGGTGGGGATCGAGGGTATTTTTTAAGAAGAAGATTGGCATCTCGCTCATCATCTCCTCATTATTAGTAGTAATAATATATGATGATAAATAATAAAAACTACTCTAACAACAAAACAAAATATTATTATTACTGTCGTCAGACAATCACATCGAATCCTTGAAATCTCAAAATCTTCAGTGCTCCATTGGTAGGCGTTAATATAGTATACTTCAAGTATGACCATTCAATTGACAATGCTCCATTGGTAGGCTTTAATATAGTATACTTCAAGTATAAAGTATAACCATTCAATTGACAGTGCTCAATTGGTAGGCGTGAATATTGTATACCTCAAGTACAACAATTGATTCGACGATGCTCCAGTGATAGGCATAAAATACATTAGACTTCAAGTATGACCATACGATGAGCCACTCGTCCGGGCGTTCGAAAGCAGTTTTTTGCTTCTTTTCCACTTTTTTTACTAAAATGAAATCTTTGAATCTCCGAGCCATTCATGGTGATTCATCGTGTGGAGCATTTCATGTTAATTGTTAAATATATAAATCTAAAAATAGACATTTACACTGGAATATTTATTTACGGTACTTTTCCTTTGTTCCCATTACTACTGACCATTTCCGCCATTTCTGGAGCCACGGCGCCTCTGGTCTATTTTGGATCGTCGAGCATAGGGGTGAATAAAATTGACATTTATACCGAACAATGGAGGTATGGAAGGGATGTCATAAGATTGAATTATAGATTCTCAGAGTGGAAGAGGAGGTCCATAATCGAAGCACCTATGCGCATAGGAAAGCAACCATTGCCAACTGAAAGGAAACGATACAAATACGACAATTACGAATTGATAACAACTAAAGAGAATGAAGAATCATTATAAATAATATTTTAGTATAATTACAATATAAAATTATATTATAAAAAAATATTATGAATAATAATAATAAATAGTGTAATAATACAAATCATATTACTATAATAAAAAAAATAATACGCAGGAGAATGGGATATCGGCGCGGCAATCTCGGTGGATCGCGGGGGCATGGCTTGGCTGTCCGTGCCCCGAGATGCAAGCTCCAAAGACCACGCAAACGATTTTGAGAGCATGAGTTCGACAGAAGTAGCGAAGAAAAACAAACCCTCCGACTCCGCGTTCAAGCAGCAGCGCTTGAAGGCATGGCAGCCTATTTTGACGCCAAGCGTAAGTAAACGACCTTTACAGATTCTTCAGGCGCGTGGTCAACTTGGCCCTTCGTCACTCCTTTGCATATAACGGTGCACAAACTAACATTAAACCATGCTCATCTCGCCTTTTTCAAACCATCAACGTGCTTCTTTGTGCGTAGTGGGTAATCGGCACGTTTCTTGTCATAGGCATAGTCTTCATCCCACTTGGCATCGTTTTGCAAACGGCTGCCGACTCGGTCGTCGAGTACCAGGCCGTATACGATGGCGCGGTGACGAGCGACCCCAACTACCAAGGCATCAAGAAGAAAATTCCGCCTGGCACAGAGGGGACCATCGAGTTTGATATCAAGAAAAAAATGCCCGGACCCGTCTACGTCTATTACGAACTTGATAACTTCTACCAGAACCACAGGAGATACGTGAAAAGCAGGAACGACGCGCAACTACGCAACGCTTTGGGCGTTTCGGATGCGACTCTCAAGACAGTGAAGTCTGCAGAAGACGCGTATGGGGGCGATGCGACGATCAAAGCGTGGGCGGACAAGTTTAACCGTTGCGAGCCTATGATTTTGCCAGCGGGTGTACCGACTACATGCAAGTATGGAACAAACGCTACGAACGGGAAGCCGTGTAAGATTTTGTGGCCTTGTGGCTTAATCGCTGGTTCCTTCTTCAACGATGTGTTTGTGAGCAACACCTCTGGGGTAACGTGGAGGGAAACAGGAATATCGTGGCAAAGTGACCGGGAGAAGAAGTTTAAAAACCCAGATGGATGGGACGACGCTTCCTTCAAAAAGGACGACGATTCCGTCTACATGTACCTTCACCAGCGCTACAAAAAGTTTGACGAATTGACTGGTGGTAAACTGCGTAAGGAAGGAGTTAAAAACGAGCATTTCATCGTTTGGATGAGGACCGCGGGCTTGCCAACCTTCCGCAAATTGTACGCGGTAATCGACAAAGACCTAGATGTTGGTAAGTTTACGATCAAAGTACACAGTCAATTTGAAGTGGCAGCGTTCAACGGGAACAAAAAGTTGATTATTTCGACCGTTAGCTGGCTAGGTGGTAGAAATTACTTTCTTGGGGTTGCGTATTTAGTCGTTGGCAGCATTTCAGTGATGCTCGCGTTGTTCTTCTTTGCTAAACATAAGATGAACCCAAGAAAGCTGGGAGATTCGCAATACTTAGTCTGGAGCGATAAGAAGGAAAGCTAAGGCGCAAAGGCATCGGGGATACTGGTGTATACACGAGGAGCACCCAAAGGCTCGAAAATGGTAAAGTGTCTGGCAAGGCCTATTCAGTCTCCACTGAAAGAGATTCGTAGTGATACGTGTGGTCAGAAAATTTTGTGTGTTTTTTTTTGGATCCCCCGAGAGATGTGAAGTAATACAGCGAGAGAGACAAATATGTACATTTTGTTATCTTGTCCTATATATATATATCCATATAATTTATATTTTATATATCTCAGTTCAGGGTGGACAACTTAATTTTTCGTGAACGCCAAAGGGCTACCTCTTAGCAAAAAAATCTGCCCACCATGGTTGGGCAGGAAAATTTTATGGATTTGAGACTCGCCTTTATAAAAATCGTTAAAAAATTATTTATTTAAAAAAAAAAAAAAATTTCTCTCTCCCTCTTTTTTCTCCTCTCTTTTACTTTTGTATTGTCATATATTTTTTAGTTTTTGGTACGAGATGTATTTAATAAATGCATGAATTCTTTATTATATATAAACCGTGTTTCGTCTTTTTTGTTAGCTTCTTTTTTTAAACGCCTGATTCCCTTTGATCCATCAGCAATAGTATTTGTTACCACCATTCCATTATCATTACGTTTTAATGTTATATCTTTTAAATACAATAACCAATCTTCATATAACTTATCATAATCAATATTATGAATACCTGGTACCGATTCAAATAGGAAGACTAATGCATTCACCAAATCATCCTTTAACAATGTTCTCTGTGCTGACAAAATTCTTGATAATGATCCCCCAGATCTTTCAGTATCACATTGATGAAATCGATATGAAATCATATAATCTAATAAATATAGGTAGTCATCAATATTAGAAATGCCCGGACCATCTTCCTTTAATAAGAATTTATAAGCAATTGATCGATCAAATTTACCATCTTCACCAAGAAACTGCTGACGATTTTCATCTAGATAAACTTTAACCTTTAATGATTGTACTTTTAATTGAAGCTTATCAAGAAACGGAAACTTTTTATCCACAATTTCATCAATAGCATCATCACCATGGTCTAGTAATGCAGCATTAAGATTTCCAGCAAGTTTAAATGGCATTTGATTGTAATTAAACAACACATTTAATGGTATTGCAACAGGTATTTGTTGGAGTCTATTATCCATTTTTTCAAGCAATTTGGTAACATACGCTTTTTGCATTGATAGCATATACTTCTTTACATCAGGAACACCATTTGCATCTTTCTCAATTAAATTGCATCCAGCCAATTCCATTTGTAGTGTCACACCATCGCCTTCTTGTTCTAAATACATTCTCCCGTTTTTATAACTTTTGATCAAATTGTCACAATATTTCAATGCAGTTTCACTCAATGTAGTTTGCATCTTGATATACGTTGATTTTAAGTTGGAACGGAACCCAGGTACATCAATTACCAAATTTTTATCTGATTGTACTTGTTTACTGTACACTTTGTTTGCAATATGGATATCTTGCAAAATTGCTAGATATGAGACAAACTTTAATTGTCGCATTTGGCGCTTATAAGCACTTAATGTTGAATAGCGTGTTCGATCTTTTTCACTATTATAGCTTGCTGAATACTGTATGCCATGCAATGTTTTAGTTAAATATTTGTAAATCATTGCCAAGTCGATCAAAAAATTTTTCAAAGTATTATATTCTGATTCAATGAACCTTACTTCCCAGATATAATGCAACTGGGCAAATGGAACACCAGCTTCTTCTACCAAACATTGTAAGAATCGATGTCTTGCTGGGGACTGGCTGAATTCAGAATATATTTTCTTCACAAGAGTATGAATAGTTTCAATATATGGCGTTTCCTTGTGGCAATCCTCTAGCAGTAACTCCAATGAGTGTGCAAAATCATGTAGAAAATCCTCATGAAATCTTTTATCTCCAATACCATCATCACCGTTGACCCAGTAATGTTTTACACCGCTGTTTAAGCCTTGGTATGATGCCTCGCCGTCGCATACTACACTGCTTACGAATGGCAATACACCAGATACTAAATTGTATTTATAATTCAATCTCTTTTTTGTTTAACAACCAGCACCATTAGATGTACTTATTAGATTACATTCGATATGTGGATTAATGCTATCAGTTGGTGATAATTCCAAAATGACTTTTTTTTTTACTCGTTTCTTACTTGGTGTTCTTTTTTCATTTGTTATTGTCACTTTTCGTTTACGATTGTTTTTTTTCTTTTTCTTCTTCTTCTTCTTTTTTTGAAACGATTCAAGATATTTGACTTGGTCCAATGGTATATTTTCTTCCTCATCTTCATCAGATGATGATGCCGCATCCAATATTTCTACAATGGGATTTTCTTTTTCTTTCTCTTCTTCAACTCCTTCTCCGAATTTAAGACCTAACTTGGATTCTATTGAATCAATCATCTTGTTGAAATTTGACCAGCCACCTGCCTCGGCATTCCCATCTTCTGAATATTCATTGGTGACTGGATTTAGATCAATACAGAGATGAACTGGCTGCCCATTAAATTGAAAACGAACATTTGTTATTTGGAATTGCCGCTTGAACATGCTTATTTTATCAGCCGCAATTGCAATATGTCTCTGCCTACCTCCAACTTTTTTTGCCAAAAATTTTTTTAGAATGATAAGAAATGCATTATGCATGAATATTATCATACGTCTTATGTTTAGCCGATGATGATTTTTATTGCCAATATCTACATGTAACTCATGTAATAATACATATAAATGTTCAATATCTCTAATGCTATGAGCCCGTTTCACACAGTGCAAAATGCTATGAAATAAATTTATTGTTGCGTGTCTATTTTGCACGTTTAAATTTGTTATACCTGTTTTTATTGTAGTGCAGGTTCTTTCCAAATATTTGGCTTTTTTGTGGCAATCAGTATTAACATGTCTGTCAATACGGAATGTTTCAACATCAATACCACCATTATTTGCTACTGATTTGGTTCGTTTTTCATTTCTTTCAAAATGTGAATACCATTTTGTACAAAGTGTACATACCACCCGATTCCTATTATTTAAACTATACCAATCAGGTTTTATTGGAGTTGGAACCTGATTGGTATAATAATTGAATGTTGCATTTGCGTCTGTTGCATTTGTTGCATTCGAAACTTTATTTCCAATTTTAAAATGTTTTCGAATACTTTGAATTTCATTTTCAATATTGCCATACTTATTAAGCAATTCCTTCAACATTTTCTCTTGACTTTCTACTAATTGTTTTAATTTATCATTGCTATTTGTAGCTTTATAGCTTTCAAACAATGTTGTTTGTTTAGACATTACAAGCAGACAACCAATGAAGCAGACTGCGACGTGCAGACAGCAACGTTGCACGCCACGCAATTGGGCGTCTCAGAAGATTAAAGAGTTAAACTTCACCAGCAAGTTCACTTGCTGTGCAATCGGCTCTTCTTTTCTTGATTCTAGTCAAAGGCAATGGCGGCAAGGTAGTGGCAAGCGCAGCAGTGGCGATGGAAGCAGCAGTCCTGGCACCAGTGACAATGCGCACTAGTGACAAGAATGCGGCGGAGAGGGCGGCGGCGGCTCGT